>OVAQ01000491.1:6899-30956 GCA_900406345.1 Erysimum cheiri
AAAAAAAAAAAAAAAAAAAAATGAAAATTTTCAGTGTGGTTATATTTACATGTCATTATCATTGGACAATCATTTGAAAACTACTTTTCCTAGTTGTCCCGCATTTTACCATTCATTGTCTGAGTGTATTTAGAGTAATTTTTTTTTTTTTTTTTTGGTTTTTTTTTTAGCATGAAAACTCCCAAGAATTTTNTCACAAGAATTATGTTCTGCATCATCTAGAATTGACGTTGAATGAATGATCCAACCCCTTATAACTGCACTAGTAATTTCAAAGTAAGCACAATCTATATATGTGACTACTTGGAAAACCATAGGTCCATGCTATATTAGAAGACCCATAAGAAGCCCATAATATTGTCTCAAAACCCATGTAATGACCCATATACTTAGTAAAATAAGGATTGATATAAAATACCCTAATCTTTGAGAGTAGTTGTTGTAGAGACAATTTTCCTTTTTCACATTTATGAAACATCAATCTTGAATCATAGTGATCTTGGTGACACTATATTAAGCTCTCATTTTTCTATACTTTCTTGTACAATAAAGTTTTAATAAGCTATTTCATTTTCAGTTTTAGATTTCCATGTTAATAAGCTCATTTGAACATATAAATGTCTCTTAGTTTGATTTTCCCACATGGTATTGTTAACATACTTACCAGTAGGCAATATGTTCCAGACCTGCAAATAAATTTTTAAAGGAACAACATCCTTAACATAANCATTTTCAGTTTTAGATTTCCATGTTAATAAGCTCACTTGAACATATAAATGTCTCTTAGTTTGATTTTTCCCACATGGTATTGTTAACATACTTACCAGTAGGCAATATGTTCCTAACCTGCAAATAAATTTTTAAAGGAACAACATCCTTAACATAACAACTCATTAATACAAAATCGTAAAACACTTTCAACATTTCCTCTCAAGTTAAACTTTACAAAATCGTAAAACACTTTCAATATAATGTGATTTCTTATAAACAATATTTTTGGAAAACTCACACTACAAAATTTATCATACAATAAGTATATTCATTACTAACAAACACAAAATTATCAGTATCATAATAATGAATTGATTATATTAAGAATTTATAGGTCATATGAACATAAATGTAAAGAAAAAAAAACCAAATGACCACTAATTCTCTTATTAACAAAATAGTTTTTATTTCAAAAATTCATTAAATCTAGAAGTATTAGATTTTTTTTTAACATCATAGATGAAAAGTTGACTTTTAAACAAATGGTAACAACTAGCCTATAATACACAAACACGTGTAATAAATAACACAAGGTTTGTTTAACTTAGCCCAAAGAAATTAGTAACTTTGACACATAGAGACAGAGAGATAAAGTAAAATTGGAGATTTTGATTTCTAGGGCACAAAATCCAGATTCGGTCAAGTTCATTACTCCATAGCCAAAGCTTCTAAACCCAACTATAGAACTCCCATGGCCGACGGCGATTCTTCTTCTCCGGCCACGGGGGATCTCAATTCACAGAAACCAGAACCAACTACTCCGATTCCAATTCCCAATCCAAATCCCAATCCTTCACTACCACCACCGCCTCAACAACATTCGCAGCACCCGCAAGTCGCTTCTCTGGTTCCACCTGGTCCTCCTTATGCTCCTCCGTCTCAGATTCCTGGCTCACTTATCCCCACCAATCTTCCGCCGCCACCACCATTCCGTCCTGGTATGCAGTTCACTCCGGCTGCGAATTTTCAAAACCCTAGCTCTGGAGTTCCTCCTCCTGGTGTGGCGGCTCCAGGATCCATGCCTCAGTATCAACCTCAGCCTGGACAGATTCAGAACCCGGCTGGTATGAGACCTTTCCAGCCTATGGCTAATGGTTACCCAGGGATTCATGGTGTTGCTCCTCCAGGTGCTATGCCTCCTCCGGGTGGGTTCTTCTATCTCTCTCTTTACCATTATCTCTCAGCTTTAATTTTCGAAATTTTTGATTTTTTAACACGCTCATGATGCACTTTAGGCTGTAGAATTTGTTTCCATGGCATTTTGCTTTCTGTGTATGTTGAATGTTTAATTAGTTA
This sequence comes from Erysimum cheiri, assembly GCA_900406345.1. NCBI lineage: Eukaryota > Viridiplantae > Streptophyta > Magnoliopsida > Brassicales > Brassicaceae > Erysimum > Erysimum cheiri. Next base: position 8,967 of record OVAQ01000491.1, read on the forward strand.
GATGAGATTTAAGATTAGGGTAGAAAGTAAGTTTTATTGAAAGAGGAATTAGGGAGAAAACTAGAAACAGGGACACCGATGACCGGGTGTTTTCTCCTACAGCGTCTTGATTGAGTTCCATGAGAATGGTTGCGAGGCATCAAATATTGGGTAGGGACTCACTTCTACGACTCCCTCATTTTGGTATGCGCAAATTCGCTTTTTGTTCTTCTTATTCTCTCCTTAATGTTTTTAGTTAGTGTAACTCCTTTTGAAGATAAAATTCTTAACCAAACCTCTGACCTAAAAGTTCTTGAAAGTTTTGCCTCATGTTCCCCAATTTATATGTTAAATTGAGAATTACTGTAGTTTTAAGAACTTTGAACTTGATGGGTTAGCCAACTGCCGGAAGCAAGCAATTTCTAGCGACCGAGTTCACCTTGGTCTTGGTTTTGAGGTATTGCAATTCTTTCAAATTACACCTTCCGTTACATCTTCCACATGTTTCTCTTTCTTATTCCCTCCTGTGGTCAAGCTGCTAAAGATTGAGATAAAGCTATTGTGATGGGAAATAATAGTTTTTATAAGTTCCATATGGGCATGAGATGATGGGCGTTTCACTGTTACTGAATCTCAAATCCAATGTCTGTCAGATGGTTATAGATTCTTACCTCTTTCAAGTTACCCTATGAGGTATTACTGTTTAATTTGGTAATAATGACTACGATACTGGTGCTATCTTCTCAATGTGTCCTTCAGGTTCTCTGTTCAGCTTGGTGGTATTTGTACTGCCTCTGGTGTGCATATCTAATTTGCTCTAGTTTTTGGTAACAATACAAGATGAATTTTTAATTCTGCTTCTTGATACACTTAATTTAAGCCAATGCAGTTGTTCAGAGTATTACAATGTAAACATTTACTGATGAATTTGTAGAGACTTTTGTTTATGCAGGGATTCTCCGGTATCCTTCTCCATATCCAACAATGGTTCGTCCTGGGTTTATTATGCGCCCGCCTGGTACAATCGGTGCTGTTCAGCTAGCACCACGTCCCGCTGTCCCAGGAATGCCTGGTCTCCGGCCCGTAATGCCTCCTATGGTTAGACCACCTTCTCTTCCTTTTGTAACACCCGCAGAAAAACCCCAGACCACAATTTACATTGGCAAGATAGCAACCGTGGAAAATGAGTTTATGATGTCTATTCTTGAGGTTTGTTGTCTTTTTTCTATCTGCATTTTCCCTTTCTACTATTTCTATGGTTGTTTATGGTAGAGGCATTTACTTCCATCTCTTGTGCTATACATTTTTATAAGAATTGATTTTGTCATTTTCTCTGTAGTTTTGTGGCCATGTCAAAAGCTGTTTACGTGCGGAAGATCCTACCACCAAGAAACCTAAAGGTTTTGGATTCTATGAATTTGAATCAGCTGAAGGGATTCTCCGTGCAATACGCCTGCTGACCAAACGTACTATAGATGGACAAGAGCTTTTGGTAATTATGGACTTCTCTTCTCAATTTCAAAATATGTTTATGTTTCTCCAAGAAGATGCAGTTCTGCGTGTCAACCAAGATCTATATAAGCTTCTACTGTATTCTCTTGACTTATTCTCATCCTTTTTTATATAAATGGTTGGTAGGTGAATGTTAATCAAGCAACAAAAGAATATTTGCTAAAATATGTTGAGAAGAAAATAGATGATGCAAAGAAAGCCAAGGAAAGTCAAGCTGGAGGAACCGAAGAGACCCAAGCTGAAGGTCCTGAGAGTGAGCGAGAAAAACTTGGGAGTGGTGAAAAGGAGACAGGGAATAATGGGGAACCAAAGAGTAAAGAAAACATTGATATTGCAAATTCTGCTGTCCTAACTGATGAAGAAAGGGAAGCTGACAAAGAGGCTATGCAAAAGATTGAAAGTGCTATTGAAGAAAGGTTAAAGTCCAACCCTCTGCCTCCACCACCCCCACCACCACCTGCTGATGGTTCAGGCATGGAACTTGCTTTCAAATCAAAGGATGGTGACTCCAACACTGACATTGCTAGGAGTGGTCTGTTTTTACCTCCACTAATCTTCTTACTATCTTTTTTATTGTCCTTAATTCGGCTGCCATTTTCTATTTTACTTTTATTATTGGTCTGATAGGATGTCTTTTTCATATAGATGCCACTGCAAATGATGTTGAGACTTCTGGAGAACACAATAGACCTGACACAAGTTCACCTGATTGGAGTAAGAGAAATGACCGAAGAAGCAGAGAAAGAGGTGAAAAGGAGCAAGAAATGGATAGATACGAGAGGGAGGCTGAAAGAGAACGGACAAGGAAAGAGAGAGAGCAAAGGAGGAAACTTGAGGATGCAGAGCGTGCTTACCAGACTCGTCTTCGACAATGGGAACGGAGAGAAAGAGAGAAGGAGAAGGAACGACAGTACGAGAAGGAGAAAGAGAAAGATAAAGAGCGTAAGAGGAAAAAGGAAATCCGCTATGAGGAAGAGGAGGATGAAGACGATGATGATTCAAGAAGAAGATGGCATAGGACTGCGTTAGAGGAGAGAAGAAGACGACGGCTAAGAGAAAAGGAGGATGACTTAGCTGATAGATTGAAAGAAGAGGAAGAGGTTGCTGAGGCGAAGAGGAATGCGGATGAGCAAAAGATGCAGCAACAACAATTAGATGCCTTAAGGCTCCTATCTGGACAGGCAGCTATTGGAAGCGAACCAATTCAGACATCACCTATTGAAAACGATCATAAGGCAACTCTCCAAACTGTCGGTGAAACTGTCCATGAGCACCATGCAGCAGGTAAGGAGTTTATTTTCTGTCTTGTCCCTTCATTATTGTCGTTTTCCATCTTTTCTGTCTCTCTTTCTATATCTAATGGCTCCCTTTGCCAAGTGCAGATTTTGAACAAAATGGTTCTGGTAATGAATCTATGGCTATTGATAATAATAGTGGATCAGAGGCACATGCTCCTTCCAAGAAATTAGGATTTGGGCTTGTGGGATCTGGAAAGCGTACATCTGTGCCTTCTGTTTTCTATGAGGAGGATGAAGACGAAGCGCATAAGGATAAAAAGATGAAACCTTTGGTTCCTATAGATTACTCAGCCGAGGAACAGGAGGCGGTTGCCCATGGTGGCTCAGGGAATACACCACCTCATTTGGCTTTAGCCGCTGAATTCGCAAAACGAATTTCGAGTACTAATCCCAAGGAAGAGACTACAGAAACCGAAAAACAAAGGAGCAGACGTTCTCATGATAGGGCAAGCCACCGGGACCACCGGGACAGAGAGAGAGACAGGGAAAGGGAAAGGGACAGAGACAGAGTTAGGGACCGAGGTGACGGGCATCATAGTGGTCCAACCAAAGACGCTAAAGAGCCTGGAAAAGCAAAGATACCTGATACCAAGTTTCTGGATGCAAAACAATTGATAGATACAATCCCAAAGACAAAGGAAGACTTATTTTCGTACGAGATAAACTGGGCTATGTATGACAAGGTAAGCTACTCAGGAATCTCATTTCAGTTATATTACATTAATGTTGTCTTGCCTGTGGATTTGTTTTGGTGCTCACATGTTTTCTCCTGTTTTAACATTAAAAAGCATCAATTGCACGAAAGAATGAGGCCATGGATCTCTAAGAAAATCATGGATTTTCTTGGAGAAGAGGAAGCCACGCTGGTAGATTTCATTGTGACAAACACTCAACAGCACGTGAAAGCGTCTCAGATGCTTGAGCTGTTGCAATCAATACTAGACGAGGAAGCTGAGATGTTTGTGCTGAAGATGTGGAGAATGCTCATCTTTGAGATCAAGCGGGTCGAAGCTGGAGTCCCGGTAAAATCCAAAGCCTGAAACTTTTCTATAAAATTTTCTTCCTTTGTTGTTTAGTATCCCATTTTTTTTCTGAATTCTTCTCGCCTTTGGATTTAAAAAAGAATCGTCATGTTTACAAGCTTAATGCAAAAGAAGAGATTGAAACAAGTAAAAACAAAATACACATTCTAGTTCACAGAATAAATATCTGCACCACTTGAGTTTTAACCTCTCTTTGTTATTCTCTTTAGTTTCAGAAATGAGTTTTGTACGGTATTCACTGAGTGTACACAAAGCTAAGTTATATTTATAAATTAAGATGATAGTGGTAACAGATGTATGAATATAGGACAAGTAGTATTGATTCGTGGGTTTTAGTCCATTTATCTTTATAAAGTGTAATTGTTCTTCCTCTTAAATTAATACAGTAGATTATTCTATATTCTTCATTTACTTCCAGAAGATTGATATTGTAATTACAGTAGACAATTAGACATTGACATTATTGCACAAAGCTTTTCTTTGAAACCCAGAAACTGATTACAATAATGTATAAGCTGTTTGGGTTATTAAAAAATCCCAGAGCTAAAATATACAGGTATAAGTAAAATATATACGAATAACTATAAATAGTAATCCATAACCTATAAAAAATTGAAGTTATATTTTTAGTAAATAACCCTTTGATAAAAAAAAAGCTCAAAGAGTTACTACTGTGTATCTAAATCACCCAGGCGTGGATGAACCGTTCTCTTTCTAAAACCGGTTCAACCGGACCGGTTTTCCTCTCCTGGTATTCGTGGATCATTCTGATAAGAGCACTTGCTTTTTTCCCACCTCCAAACTCGCCGTTACTTGACGCCGTGTAAAGCGACCCCATAACAGACGGATTCTTAGCGAGAGACCCAACGACGTCACTTCCGCCGTTATGACACAGGTTCAAAAGCAGAGCAACACAGTGCTGTTTCGTCGCCGGCGAAACCTCCGACGAACCTAAAATCTTCACCGCGAGTTTCAATCCTCCACGACGGAGCACTGAAATCATCCCGTCTGGATACTCCGCCATTTTCGCGAGAATCGCCATCGAATCCGCCGTAACTCCGTCGCTAATCTCTCCAGATTTCAAAAGATCGAGAAGAACCGGAACAGATCCAGCGGCGAGGACACGCCAGTGATTCTCAGGGTGGTTCATTAACAAACTCCTGATCGCGATTAACGCGTTGCGTTTCGCTGAATCTCCGTAATCGCAACTTTTAACGATTCTCACCAATCCTGAAATCGAATCGGAGATTTCTCCGATCAATCTACTGTAATCTCCGAGAGAAGATAGATAAAACAGAGCAGCTGCTGCATATTGTCTACTCTCTCTTCTCGCTCCTTCGTTGAGAATCTCAACGATTAGCCTTAATCCACCACCGTCTTCTCCAGCGATTCGAGTTTTTCCGGCGATATCTTTCGATAGATTCATAATCCCAGCCATGGCGTTCTCTTGAATCCTTGGATCTTCAGAACGAAGAATCTTCATCAACGATTCAACAACACCAGCTTCCACTAAACAAGATCTGTTAAAATTACTCGTCTTAGTGAGAATTCGAATCTCCACTAATGCTTTAACCATCTCTTCTTCGTCTCCGTTGATCAATTCTCCGGCGAGAAACTCCGCGGTTAGTTTCCCGGCTTCTTCCGCCGCTAAACTCTCCGACACATTCGACTTCTTCTTCCTCTCTTGACCCAAAGCTACACCGTTTCGCTTGCAGTAACTTTGAATCACTTGCTTGACAGAGAAGTTATCCACCAACACAGTACTAACCAGCTTTTTACCGGTCTTAGGGCACGTGATGTTACCGGAAGAGAACCACTTGGTGATTGAGCTCCGATCATAAGTGTGTCCTGTTTCTAAAACCACAGGCTCACTCATGATCTCTAGAGAAATCGGACAACGAAGATCATCAATGTTTAAACCTCGAATCATCATCAAATCGTCTTCTTCTTTGTCTTTCTCTTCATCATCTACATCAATGCCTCGAAGTACCACACATCTACAGTAGCATATGAATCCCATTAAGCTACTGAGAAGCTCGATTTCGAGTTTACTCTTCTTCTCTACGGAGATCTCTTCTCGTAAAAAACCGATCTCTTTGACGCAATCTCTCCATTTTCTGACACCAATATGATCCAAAACTCGGAGTATTTCATCCGAGTTCGGGTTAATTCGGTTCTCGAACAGATTAAAGAACCAATAGACCGAGTCTATAGCCCGTTTGTCGTCCCGGTCAGGTCTTGCTTCGGATTTTCGAGTCTGACGCATAACTAGATAGATTAGCTCGTTGACTTCTCCAGGTAAATCAACAGACCCGAGTGGAAACGTGTCGAGGCTAGTGGATATGGAACGGGTCAGAACCCGTAAATGAGCCGAGACTTGACCGGAGTTCATCAACATATATAGCTTCGCTCCATCTCTTGTACAGTCTTCTAGAAGTAACTTGAGTTTCTGGAAGATGACGTGAAGCTCTGAGAGGCTCAGGATAACTGAACGACCCGCTGAGATTGACCCGACCCGGATTTGAATCCGGAGTTCCTCAAAGACAATCACAAGAGTTTGGATATGTCGGAGGGTTTCTTTAACACTTCGTTTGTTGGTGGAGAAGTATTTTGATTTGAAACTGAGAATCTCGCCGCCGATTTGTAACAAAGAGTCGAGGAGAGTGGTTATAGAGATCGATTCGCATGGATTCACCGCCGAAAAAGTTAGAATCCGACGAGCCGAACCGGTTTGTGTATGGATCATTTGGAGAAAGATTTGAGGATAAGTTAAAGATACTTCTTTAAGTCTTTTTTGAGGTTGTGTTTATGTTTGTGTTGTGAGATGATATATACACTTCGTGTGGGTTTCAACTCTTATTTGCGACACGTGAAGTGGTTTAATTCGCTGTAAATTATGGGGTCTGTAATTACCACGTAGTATTGGAGTTTGTGACACGTGAAGAGGTACGATTCGTTGAGAAATTTAGAGGTCTGTAAATTCGCCACGTGGTACCGCGGCGATGAAGTGTGTGAGGGACCAAGTATGTCGTGAAGGTGCCGTGCATGGAGGTAGCCGACAATTTCTATGACGACCCTTCTAATATTTTTCCTAGTGCAATTATTATATTGTGTTTTTTTGTAATCTACTATGTAGTTTGAGATAAACATGAATTTCGTCGTTTTATGGATCCAATGATGTAATTAATTTATTAATATTAGAAGAAACTTCGAGGATGTTATTGGATGATGCATTATTAAGGAGTTTATAATTGTTCTTGAAGGACTATTTGAGAGTTTTTCAATACATAATCTAGTATTTATTCCATCGATAGATTGTGAAATAATTTATTATTTTGTGCTCGATAAACGTAATTGAAATGAAATTAGTTTATCATACTGCTTTTTTATAGTATTCCCCACTAAATATCATGTGTTCCTTCGTGAGTATCAGAGTATTGTACATTGATTTTAGACACGCTTCGAAGCAAGATATTTTCAGGTCTTCATTTTATTGATTATGACTCGAGAGACTGTGCTATGGAATTGCCTTCGAGAGTCGTCTCTCTTTCTCTTTTTTTTTTTTTTTTATTTCTTTTGGGTCAAAATAAGAGTTTTCAAGAAACAATGGACGGTGGCGTGCAGTTTCCTCATAGATATATCATAATCAAACATATAATAATTTAGAGGACCCATCTTGATATTTTTATTAATTTGTCTCTTTTTATTAAATTTCTCATTTATTTTACATACCAGATAAAAACCATATTTTTTAAAGTCCATTGGTAGCCCACGACATCATAAAATAAAATAAAAATATCATACATATTTTTAGTTAAGGAAAAAGAGAAAAATAATTTATTCCAAATGCCGATCTATTGTGCTAAATAGTTAATAAATTTCCTATATTTTACTAGGTCCATAATTTCTACCATTTAGTGTGAATTGGGTGAGGAAAAAACTGTTTCATTGTTAATGTTTTATAACAAGAAGCCGTTAAGAACGACAACATAAAGTAAAATAACAAACCCTAATAAGGAAGTCGCAGATTAGGTTGATAAAGTAATATGGCGGACTCCACAGCCGCTTCAATACTACCTAGCTACCGCAACGATCGCCAATCGTCGTCATCGCCTGAATATTGACTTAATCAGCTCTTTACCTGATGAAATCCTCCAACATATCCCTCTTCTTTGTTATAACATAGAGTCAAAGCACGTGGCTTCATTCGTGGAACTTATGGGTAAAACACACAAAAACATTACACAAGATGGTCGTACAGTTATACGAACGTTACTTTAGGTTTAAGTTTAAAGAGTTGGTTCCAACACTTTCTCAGAACAATAATATGTCTCCATTGTGTCTTTGAATTAAAGAATATTTTACATTGAACCTCATTTATACTATAGATAGACTCGCTGAATTCTTTTCTTGTTTTTACTCACATACTGTCGGATTTGAACCCGGTTAATTACACAATGGCGGTATTAGTAAAAAGCTTACAAGTTACCGTCTTTATTTGTAAGATTAATTAGGAATTAATCATCAAATTAATGGAATAATATATACCCTAATATCGGAATTTGAGTAAAGATCTAATTGTTTTTTGTTTTAAGTTTTCAATTGTGGAATAACATATTAGTTTTTTGTTGTGGTCATACTTTGATGGACAACGAACCAGCCTGTGATAGATAACACGAGAGAAGACCAAAGTACACATCACTTAGATGTGGATCCAGATTATGTTGGAGAGACATTAAATTAGAAAGTTTGTAGATTCAGGGGCGTTTTTAGTAGAATTTTAGAGCAACTAAATTATATTTGAAGAGTGTTGTTGAAGGTTCAATGGCTTGTGATAATCACATGGCTGATACATGAACATAAGGAATCTTTGTATGTTGAAAATGGAATGATGGTAACAAGAAGATGGATATGGATTTTTAAATATGGCTCAGGTATGGTGATGCAACAAAAGTGATTCGGGGGGGACTCTGTATCAAACAGTTGTCTCTTTAGTGACAGAGGAAACCTTAAAACAAACGAGAGAAAGAGAAATAACACCACCTTTCTACTTTCTGTGTCGTCTTCATACATTTACACCCATCATCTTCTAAGATAAAATCCCAAGAGTATTATCTAGTGCTCAGCTTTTCAACACTTCAAAACTTGTCTCCCTCTGTCGCTGTCGCAAATTCAGATCTTCTTGAGCTTCGAGAAGGTTCCCGACTCTGAGAAGTAAGTGCTTTGCGTCCCACTCCCTAATCCTAAAGCCTGCTGAGGATTGCACAACTCTATCCCCTGTCAAATGGATATAAACCTATCGGAGTCAGACAGAGATGCAAATGGATCACAAGATAAAACTTTTGTCAAGAATCGAATGAAATTTTATGTACCTGCACAGGAGTGAAAGCCAGGCTCGATGTCAAACCAGAGGTAGTCGCACCACCAGCATACTGTCTTTCTTTGAGCCTGAAAAAGCAATTCATGAACAGTTCACAACAAGGACGCACATGAGATTTAATGGAAGCACAGGGCAGGATCATTAAAAGTTAATCTACAGCGTAAGAATATTATTATCAATCAATCTGAAAAAAATACACAGGAGAAAAGAGGAAAACTTACTTTTTGGCGACCTTAGCATTAAGTTTGAGTTTGCTCGGAACACTTGAAACCCGTAGCCTGTTGCTCCCAGCCTGGCCAAGCATTCCATAACCTTCTCCTAGTCCATCACCTATCATCATGAAGAACAGATATTAGACTAAGTGCCTTAAAACTTAAAAGTGGCCATTAACAAGTAGAAGGACAAGATATTTTTTTACCGAGGGAGCTCTCTTCAGGTGTACCAAACGCCATCCTGTTGGCCAGCTTCCTCATGTCTGTTACTGCATACCTGATTTAAAGAGAAAGGTAAGAATGCAACAAGATAAATACCAATGAAGGAAATTCCATCTACAGTCATTAAGGACACAAAGTAGGATGAAAACGGCTACCTTTCTTTCATTTTTCTTAGACGGCGACCACCCCTTCTTTTCTTCGGCTCAGAATCAGGAACAGGAAGTGGCTTAGGCTGCCTTGCAGGTGGAGGTTCTTGCCACTTCTCAATTTTCTTACGGATCTGATCCGCTAAGGCTTTTCCACTTGTCCCTGACGGGTCCCCTCTACTAGCATCAACTCTTGCTGCCAAAGTCGTTTTTGCAGCCACGAGCCTGCTAGCACGACCTCGTAGTCCAGGAGGCGTGCTTTGGAAAATCTCTGTCTGCTCCAGATAACCCACACGGAGCTGTGCTGTTGCAGAAGAGAACCCAGCAAGGTTCTTCCTCTTGTGGCCAAGAACTTGAACATTACAGGCAGGCATTTTAGCAAGTGCTGACAAACCTCCAGCAGTCCCCATGAGCTTGGCTGCAACAGCACTCCCAACAATGGCGGAAAGATTCGGTGCTATAGATCCCATCTTACTTTCAACAAAGTCAAGGACCTTCTTCCGTGAAGAATCAAGATCTAGAGCCCGATCACAAGCCTCTACCGTCTTTTGCAGGACATCCTCTGGAAGTGGGTTCCCTTTCGTGGTTGAAGCAGTAACTGAAATAACCATGATAATAGCTGATGGAAGAACGTCTGCAAGATCAACAAGAGTAACATCCGTCTCATTGCCAATTTTTTTCACAACACGGGCATAATCAATTGGGTGATGCACCAGCGACTCAAGCTCTGGGAACTTAAGCCTATACTTGTCACGGATAAAGCTATGAACGATGGCGATTTCATTCTCAATATCAACAGAGAGCTGATTGCAATCCACAATAAGCTTGTACTCAGGATCATCTTCCAATACAGTTCCTTTCTCCGCTCCATCAGAATCCTTTCCAAGAGCCTCCTCCACTTTCTGCATTATATCAGCATATCTCTGACTTTTCTGTAGCTTAGAAACACTATCAAGATCATCATAGTTAAGAGTCTCTAAATCCGCCATATCCATGTCAATATCTTCTTCCTCCTTTCCAACATCACCATCATTCTCGTCCTGAATATGAACAATCGACCGAACTACAATTAAAACCATAGCTCAAATATCAAAATAAATGCAGATAAGGATAAAAGTAATCAAAACGTTTAGAACACTCACCATCTCTGCTTCATTGTCAGATAACTCGTCAAGGTCAGCAAGAAAAGAATCTTCAAGAGTTGCCTACAACAGAATCCAACATCTTAAGTTAGCAATTGCAAGTAAGACTGTAAAATAGTAGAAAGCAATATCTATAATCTCCGGAACCCTAATTTTTAAAATTGAACAATCGACAAGAATAATCAATACAAAATTAACAAAACATATCTCGATTCAATATCAAAACAGTCAATGGCAAATCAAATATCAATCAAAGATTCGTTATTTAGTGAAATTGTGCGAATAATCAACGGAAAAAAAAAGCATCTGTTGAAGAAACTAGAGAGAACAACACAATTAAGAACTGAAACGATGAAGAGAATAGTGTTAAAGAAACGCTTACCATATCTTTCTACTTGGAACGCAAAAGCTTCAGTGATTCTCCTGCGGATTAAACGAAAAGCAAAAAAAAAATTACTTTTTTCAGAAGCCCTAATTTATACAGAAAGCTTGCAAAATAGCCAATTAAATAGAGGAGGACAAAAATCAAAGGTACCTGAAGAATCGGAAGAGAAATCTCAGATTCGAGAAGAAAATTGAAGAGCGACGACGAGTTTTTGTTTCCTTTTTGAAGAAGATGAAATGTTTCAAGTTAAAACCTTTGTGCTCTAAAAATCGAGATACGAAGTCGGCAATCACAATTGGGCCTGGGCCTTTCTCGAACCTAACTTAGTAAATGGGCTTCCGGAGAGAAATAGTATATAATTCCGCTTTGAAATATCTCTTTTATTATTCACCTTCAGAAAGGAGACGTAACAAGATTTTACTTGGCCTCGCAATTGAAGAGACCGTTGTAGACCACTTAATTTGATGCTGATCCTCGGAGACGTATCAAAACACACAGGGTTATTGAGGGGCTATTCGAGTTTTTGGTTTCGGAAAGAAACTGCAATGTTATCTTATCACAGCCTCAAAAGGCATCAGTTTGCTACTTTTGATCATGCAACGATTTCTTGAATGGAATTGCCGTGACATTGCCATTAACCGACAATGTTTGCTACTTTTGTTGCCAAATATTTTTTTTTTCCTGTTGCAACAAAAAAAAAATTTCAAACGATATCTACTATAAATTAAAATATAAAAAATAAGAGTATAATGTATCAAACAAAAAAATGATGGACATAAAGCCCTAGAAGGTCAATTTTTGCTTCCAAAAAAGGCAAAGAAAAACTAAAAAGAGTATCATTTCATTATAACAACAACAAAAAAGATATTTATAGGTTTCGACAAAAAAAAAAAAAAAAAAAAAAAAAATATATTTATAGGAAATAATTGTATGAAACATGAAAACAAAATAAAAGAAATGGATAGTGGAAGCTTCTTGGCCTAGTGGTTGATTAAGAGTTCTACACCAAGACGTCTGAGGTTCGAGTCCCAGATATGGCGATTTATTAATAATTATGCCAGATTAATGGAGAGAGTCGTTCGCCGTGATTCATCTGATAGGGTCGGAAGGAATTGTTCATGGTAGAATCGTTTATGTAATAGTTCTAATAATTTGTAATAATTAATAAATCGAGATGAAAATAAAAAGAAATGGATAATGTTTCGAGGATACAGAATCGAGAAGAAAAAAAACCTTTTTTTATTGGGAACGTTAGTATGGTTAAATTACTTAACTAAGAAATTCAAATAATTGGACCTTTGGTCAGTTTCTTTACAGCAATTCATTCTAAAACATGTTGTTACCCGTGAGAGAGAGAGATTGTTATTGTCAGTGAAGTCACATTCAACCAATCCAATCTCTGTTAATTTGTCCTCCAGCCAAAATTAATATCCTTTCAAGAAGAAAAAAAAGAAAGTAATCTTTCTTGTTTGATAAAATCTCTGCTTCTCGTTTTTTTGGAGGAGAAATTTTCTGCAATAATGGATGAAATTGAAGAAGGAAGCAGAAGCAGCAACAACAGCCTGAGGCGTGTTGGTACCGGAAGCAGTGACCGGAGATGGGTTGATGGAAGTGAAGTGGATTCTGAAACGCCGCCGTTTTTAGAAGTCATAGATAGAGGAGATTATAGTTTTGGGAATTTGAGGAGAAGGTTAATGAAAAAGCCTAAAAGAGCTGATTCTCTTGATGTTGAAGCTATGGAAATTGCAGGTTCTCATGGTCACAATCTCAAGGTTATATAACCCATGAATCAAGTTTTGATTTTTATAAGTGTTCTTTTGGTTTTTTGTGTTATTGACATTGAAAAATGGAATCTTTTTAGGATTTATCACTTTTGGGTACTCTTGGGATAGCGTTTCAGACGTTAGGTGTTGTGTATGGTGATATGGGAACAAGTCCTTTGTATGTGTTCAGTGATGTTTTCAGTAAAGTTCCTATAAGATCTGAAGTTGATGTTCTTGGTGCCTTGTCTCTTGTCATCTACACTATTGCTGTGGTTCCTTTAGCAAAGTATGTCTTTGTAGTCCTTAAAGCTAATGACAATGGCGAAGGTAATGTATCTGAACCGATGTTTTTAGTATGGTGGTGTTTATGTGGTTTCTAAGTATATGTGTTTGTGTGTGCAGGAGGGACATTTGCGTTGTATTCGCTTATTTGTAGGTATGCAAAGGTGAATAAACTGCCAAATCAACAACCCGCGGATGCGCAGATCTCGAGTTTTAGGCTTAGACTCCCAACTCCTGAGTTGGAACGAGCTTTGTGGATTAAAGAAGCATTGGAGACAAAAGGGTATTTGAAGACTCTTCTTTTGCTTTTAGTCCTAATGGGAACTTCCATGATTATTGGGGATGGAATCCTAACACCAGCTATGTCAGGTGAGTCTGATTTTCTTTTGTATTTGTTGCAACAGAGTTTCCCAAAATATTTGGATCCATACAATGAAACTTTCAAATCATTTACAGTAGAGGTTTCATAAGCTAGGAAGTGGTTAAGGTTGAGATTGAGGTTTCATCTTCCTTTTGATTCTAATGCAGTGATGTCTGCAATGAGTGGTCTACAAGGTGAAGTTAAAGGATTTGGAACAGGTGAGTATCTATTTATATGTCTTAAGCAATTTTGTCTTAATGTCATTTTGATCATTGATATTCAATCTTGGTGTGTGTTGTTGTCAGATGCATTGGTTATTTCTTCAATTGTGATTCTTGTGGCTTTGTTCAGCATACAACGGTTTGGGACGGGTAAAGTGGGTTTTCTCTTTGCTCCAGTTCTCGCGCTCTGGTTCTTCTCTCTCGGTGCTATTGGAATCTATAATCTGTTGAAGTACAACATCACTGTCATAAGAGCATTAAACCCGTTTTATATCGTTTTGTTCTTCAAGAAGAATAGCAAACAGGCTTATTCTGCTCTTGGTGGATGTGTTTTATGCATTACAGGTAGGTAACACACTCTCTTCTCACCTCACAACTTGTAACATAATCAAACCATTCTTACAAAGTGTTTGAAACTACGCAGGAGCCGAAGCAATGTTTGCAGATTTGGGACATTTCTCAGTTCGTTCTATACAGATGGCATTCACTTGCGTGGTGTTCCCGTGCCTTCTCTTAGCTTACATGGGTCAAGCTGCTTATCTAACAAAGCATCCTGAGGCCTCAGCTCGCATATTCTATGATTCAGTTCCAGGTAACCTATCAATATGTCCCCAAGGTTTCAACTTCAATTATAGTAAATCTAAAAACTGCTGAAATTTTTGATAAAATGCAGCGAGTTTATTCTGGCCGGTGTTTGTGATTGCGACATTAGCTGCAATGATAGCTAGCCAAGCCATGATCTCTGCAACTTTCTCATGCGTTAAACAGGCCATGGCTCTCGGTTGCTTCCCGAGGCTGAAGATAATCCACACTTCTAAGAAACGGATGGGTCAAATCTACATTCCGGTCATCAATTGGTTCTTGATGATCATGTGCATACTTGTCGTCTCCATTTTCAGAAGCACAACTCACATCGCCAATGCTTACGGTCAGTTTTTCGGTTCAAATTGATTCAGTTCGGTTTTTATGTCGAGTCTAAGAGAAAGCTTTCTTTTTTTTTGATGTTTTTTCTCCATTCTTCTATTTTCTTGTTCCAGGCATAGCAGAGGTAGGTGTGATGATGGTGAGCACAGTGTTGGTAACACTAGTGATGCTTCTCATTTGGCAAACCAATCTATTTCTCGCGCTCTGTTTTCCGCTTATATTCGGATCTGTTGAGACCATTTACTTGCTTGCGGTTCTCACCAAGATCTTGGAAGGCGGTTGGGTTCCGCTAGTATTCGCCAGTTTCTTCCTCACTGTAATGTACATTTGGAACTACGGAAGCGTGCTGAAATACCAAAGCGAGGTCCGAGAAAGAATCTCCATGGATTTTATGCGTGAACTCGGTTCAACGCTTGGAACAATTCGAATCCCTGGGATCGGACTCCTTTACAATGAGCTTGTCCAAGGCATACCTTCCATTTTTGGACAATTCCTCCTCACTCTTCCCGCGATTCACTCAACAATCATCTTTGTCTGCATCAAATATGTTCCTATCCCGGTCGTTCCTCAAGAAGAGAGGTTCCTCTTCAGACGGGTGTGTCCTAAGGACTACCATATGTTCAGGTGCATCGCGAGGTACGGTTACAAAGATGTCAGAAAAGAAGATTCTAGAGTCTTTGAACAGCTTCTTATTGAAAGCCTAGAGAAGTTCTTGAGATGTGAAGCTTTAGAGGATGCTCTAGAGAGCACTCTGAACGATTTTGATCCCGATAGAGTTTCCTTTGCAAGTGATACTTACACAGACGACCTCACTGCTCCTCTAATTCACCGTGCAAAGCGTTCTGAGCCAGAGCAAGAGTTGGATTCAGAAGTTTTGCCGTCTTCAAGCGTAGGGTCATCGATGGAGGAAGATCCAGCACTGGAATATGAGCTTGCGGCTTTGAAAGAAGCCACGGACTCGGGGCTAACGTATTTACTGGCTCATGGAGATGTGAGGGCGAAGAAGAATTCGATTTTTGTGAAGAAGCTTGTGATTAACTACTTCTATGCGTTTCTGAGGAGGAATTGCAGAGCCGGGACTGCAAATCTCACTGTTCCTCATATGAACATCCTGCAAGCTGGGATGACTTATATGGTCTAATGTTTGATGATCCTTTAGCTATACTCTCTTTGGATCATCTCTCCATAAATTAGGGTTTGTTTCTTGCGGTCGACGTTTATGATTGTTGGTACCGTGAGGGAGAAGCAAAGGTGGAAGATTTCCTTATATTCATTTTCTAATAGTTAGGGAAATAAATTTTATAATCTGCTTTATAAGTATACCAAATTCACTAGTGCTTGCAAGTGTATTCATAAGTGAACACCATTAGATGTGTAAAATTCATCACTACAAAATTTCAATGGTTGTTATATTTATAATCTTATTAATTGAATAATATGAGTTTTGACTCAAGAAGTTTGTTAAAAAAGCATCAAGACCAAATTGGTAAGTGGGATTTGAGTGACTCTTTGATTGGATGTTAAAGTAGATAATGTGGCATTCTTTTTCATATTTAGGTCAAAAACAAATTTCTAATTACAAAGTGAATCCTACTTGTAACTCACTTTGTTTTTTTTTAAATCCCTTTACATTACTTAAAGCTCTAAATGCCAAATAAATAAAAAAGGTTTGAATTTAATTTGATTAGCTACTAGCTAGTGACATGGTTGAAGTTTCCCCTCCACAAGATAGTTTTCTAATAACTCAATATTACAAAATTTGTGACACCCATTAATTCACACAAAAATGTCAAATTCAAAGATGATGAGTGTGCATATAAAACTCTCAAGTTTATGTAGTATATAATATATTACTCGTATTAGTCAAGTTTAGATTACATATTAATTTATTATAAAGATAAACAAAAGTCAAATTCAACAAATTTGAAGTAACACCGTCACCTATATACGGAATAATAACAGCATATATTTTTTGTTTATAGATAATTTGAAGTTGCTAGCCAAAGGGTCATTTTCAGGATAAGTGGACTTTTTTCTATTACAACTATCACTATTTTAATAAGACTCAAACAAATTTACTAAGAGCACCTTGATGTACTCTAGTGTTTATGCTAATATTATTGTCATCTTATAATCTAAAACTCAAATTTAATAGTATGCGAATGTGAGTGGTACAAAACTGAAAAGAAAACAAAACGTTACTAAATCATACACAAGACAAAATTAATGTAGAGATATTACTGTTACTAAATCATACACAACGGTTATATATCTACCACTTACCAATATCCATGTGGTTACTATGTAATGTACACTATATTTTTTCCTGCCATATTGAAGCTAAGACATTGGATTGGAGAAGAATTCTGATTTAATAACATTTTTTCGGCATAATTTAAATAACATTTTTATGTGTTAATGTATCATTCTCGAATTACATTAAACATTACAAATAACAACTGGTTATATGAGACCATATATTATGACAAGGGACGACTAAACCTGTCAATACATATGTACAAAATCTTTATTTTTACGTTTCAAAATTGTACATATGTGATCGTAATATCAAAACCTACTAGCTGAAATAACACCCATGCATTTTTGTGGGTGTGGATTTGACTATTCACGCTATAAAACAAATGTTTGGAGGGTCAAATCAATGATTTCTCCATGGTTTTCAAGGCTTAACAAACGTTGGATGTGGAAGAAGAGTAGCTTAGAAGAAAAATGAGAGTTAGGAGGAAAAAAAAAGAATTTCCTTACCCAAAGAGTTGTTAATCTTTAAGCGAGAAATAAATAACAATTTAAGGTACATTGGTGTCTATTATTCGATTGTTGTTTAATCTAAAGATTTGGACTCATACCTAACATTCTTACTAAATTGATAGATTGGCCTTATTTTTACATAGACCAATTTTTGATTGGTGACTTTCAGAATGGTGAAATTTAGGTTTTATGACACGATTTCACAATTTGTTTTAACTAATTATACAAAGATAGATCAGTTGCGTTTTATAATGCAAAACTGAGTTCTATACAAAATTACTTGGACACAAACAAACAATATTGTTTCGTTTCAACCATTATAATTGTGTTTCTCTCTTTTGCAGATTATTTTAGTTTCATTCTTCTATTGGATTTAATAACATACCAAAAACCATTTGTGATGCATCTTTACTTAATCCAAAAACAAAACTATCCCACTTTCTAATCCACGTGTCTCAATAAGTTTGTTTGTCCATTTTTTACACTCTAGTATAGAGACGCATATATTTGTCGTATTCGTAATCCGTAATTATGATAATTGATAAATACTCACTCTGTTTTTTAAGTGTCTTTTTAGAGTTTTACACACAAATTAAAAAAATATTAAATTTTTTATTTTTTCTAAACAAAAACATCATTAACTACATAGCTAAACACAATCTGTCCAATAGTAAAACAATCTGCAGAATACTAATAGTTATAAAACAATAAAAATTAATAAATTTTGCATTGAAAATATAAAACAACACTTATTTTGGAACAAAATTTGAAGTCTAAAACGACACTTAATTTAAAACGGAGAGAATACTATATAAGTAGTGTTTTAACGCCACTAGAAATATATTATAATGTTAATTAGTATTATATTACATAAAGTACAAATATGATCGAGTTAAAGACTATAATAAGCAAGGTTGTGATGATGCAATTGATGAAAATACGAATGAACTGATAATTTAAATTTTAACTTAAAACATTATGATTTTTATATTTAGTATTATCTTCTATTGGATATACATTTTTCATAAAGTAATATGATGTTTGTATTTATATATATATATATACATATTTCTAACACATATCCGCTTTTAATTTTCTTTTAAAAGATCGTTTCTATTTTTCTGCTTATCATTTCAAAGACATAACCCACATTAGTTTGTAGGAATCTTATTATATAAAGTACAGTTTTCGAAGTTAGTAACTCACTGGATCATTACACGTATCATATTTATCTGTCAGAGATTTTGACACGTGTCAAAAAATATTTTGTTCATAAAAATTTTAAAAACGAAAAAGATAATTACTAGAAACAATTAACACGTAAATAAATTTAAAAGTGTAAAAAGATAATGTTCAGGAAATTTTAACTTAAATAATTTTAAAAAGATAGAAAGATAATGTTAAAAAAAATTAAAGGACCAAGTAGATAAAAAAAAATTACGAAAGGATAAAGATAAAAAAATGATTAAATAACTAAAATTTTATTTTAAAAAATTTTAAATTATATAAAAATAATTATAATAAAACTAGACATTTTAAGAATTTTAAAAATATAAATAAATGATTATATGAAAATTATAAATTTAAATAATAGTTTTAATATGAGAAGATAATCATAAGAAAATTAGAAGTATATTTTCATATAGTAGATTACTAATTCTAAAAGAAAAAAAGACTACATAATTAAAGATATAATACTATTCCTAAAAGAATAAAGAATTATAAATACTCACCTCTATATAATCGAATAGATGGTTTCATATTTTTCTTACCAAACAATAATTTTTTTTTTAAAACATCATTGTTGATTTAACTTTATTCTATCGATAAAGATTTGTTTTTATTATGATTATAGGTTTTTGTGTGTAGAACCAACTATATGGATCGATGCATGAAGACTTGAGTGATATTTTTATCTTATGATAAGGTAAATTTTTTGACAAAAAAGATAATATAAGTTTTGATCAAAACCTAATTTTTTGGTATTGGTATATATGTTTCAATTATTGGTGTCAAATTATTTTGTCAATGCATTAGGTGGATATCATTAATTTATCGAATGAAGAGGTGAACTTATTTTTTAACGTATAATATATTTGCCTTTGGTTTGATGATTTTTGGTTAGTGTATTAATCGTTTCTGGATGCGATGATCTAAAAACGCTTGATATGACTATCGTGTGGTTAGGTAAGTTTTAATCTAAATGTGACGTTTTTTTGGTAGGGTTAATGTGACGTTTGTTTTACAGAATATCTAATTTTGTTTTTTATACGGGTCATAAAATTTTAGTTATAAAC
Organism: Erysimum cheiri; assembly: GCA_900406345.1. Lineage (NCBI taxonomy): Eukaryota > Viridiplantae > Streptophyta > Magnoliopsida > Brassicales > Brassicaceae > Erysimum > Erysimum cheiri. The sequence continues at coordinate 28,903 of OVAQ01000491.1, forward strand.
CCCTGTACGCAAATTTTCATTTTTTTTTTTTTACATGGGTGATGAATCTTTAATGTTAAATCCGCGTATACGCGAGACCTTATCTAGTATTTATATATAGATAAGTATAATATTAGTTTTGTCGAGTTGCGGAAAAAGATTGGAAGTAGAAGAATTGAATTGGCCTTTGATTTATGTCCATATACAATAAAGAAGATTGGAACTTGCTAGTCAAGACAATTTAATTATTCTTTCTTACGCTCTGTATTTATCCACTCACTCGTTAGGTGATTTTCGCAACTTTCCATTTCTTTTTCTTATCTCGATGTTATCTTCTTTAATTTTTGTCCTTTTGAAAAGATGAACATATACTATTTTATTCGACTTAGCGTTGATACACGTAAATATCTTAGTATCCATGAAACAACTGTCAAACCAGATCCGAGCTCATTAACAACTAAAAGTTAGTATAATATAAAATTATAAAAAATTAAAATATGATATCACAAAATAGTATTAACAAAAAAATATATATATAAAATTTTCAAATCGACTTTAAAACCAAATTTAGAACATATTTATGAACACGAGAGAAGAGAAGATTTACGGAAATTTTATTATTATCCAACTTCATTACAAATCTTATCAATTGAACAACTATGATTATCCAACTGTTGAGGACTCGTATATTGATCCAAGTTGAAGGAATCTTTGTCCACTGCACTTTCATTTGCCTATAATAGATGCGTCTTTGGTGGCAAAAGAAAATTTCGCTTTTTCTATAAAATTTTGATTAGTGTAAAGTTTTGGTTTATGATAATCTGGTTTAAAAAACTGATAAAATTAATTAGAAAGGTAAGAGACAAATAAAGTTGATTTGTAAGATCTGTGGTGATTGTGACTGCTTAAATATCGGAGTATGCATTGGTGGGTCTGCCTAAGATTTTCTTTGACTCTTTGTTAATAACTTATACACGTATTTAAATTTAATTTGTTATGTGTATCGTTATGAAAATACTCGGAAAGCTGCCTTATTATACCAACGAAAGCTAGTTTTTCAAACCACAATTTTTTGTTTCTACTGTAAAAACACATTTTTTTTTTTTGAAGAGTATTCTGACAGAACCAATAATTAAGATTGATTCGCTAGTTAACTCTTACTGATAAAATTTAAATAATTTTCTAAAATATTATGGTTTTTGTTTTAGGCCAAAAATAACATAAAACTAAAACTAAATTTTCAATTTTCAAACTCTAAATCCTAAACACTAAATTATATCCCCTAAATACTATATCTTAAATATAAAATAATCAACCCAAATAAAAAAAAAATTAAATTTTATATCATTAAAAAAAAAATTTGTGTACGTTTGTGGTATTTTTTCTAATTTCTTTTAAGTACTTTATCAAAAACTTCTGATGATTTTCTTTACGTTTAAAATAAAAAGTAAAAATTATTAAATGTTAATATTTCAAATGATAAGACAAAAACTACAACTTGTTGTTTCGAATAATATTTGAAAATAAATCATATCAAATGCTTTTGTGTGACTGTGTGAGAGGAGAAAATCTATTAAAATACTCTTAACAAAAAATAAATTAAAATAAAATGCCAATTGTCAACTAGCTAGTCGCTACTCGATCGGTAGGTCGCTGTTTTCATAATCTCAATTTCTAAAATGGAAAATAAAATAAAGAAAAAATAGAACAAAAATGCCAAAATTGTCAACTCATTATGAAAGACAACATCTAAAATGAAGAATGACAAAAAAAAGGTTATGTGGTGAATTCGTCGGTGAGAAGATGAGGATGAGACCATTAGGAGGAGTGTTAAGGTCCCACCGTATGAGCTAAAACCGTAAAACGCGGCTAAGTGGATAAATCAGTGGGGTCTGCACCACAAGGCACCAACCATGTTTTTACTCATACCCCGTGGCGACCACATGCCCTTCCAGCCTTCTTTTATTTTATTCTTAAATCAAACATTAATTCATCCATAAATTTTGAGACATCTTCACAAAGAAAATATGGACACATCACTACAAGAAATATAAGCATTCGCAGCAGTCCTTTGT
>OVAQ01000492.1:0-30943 GCA_900406345.1 Erysimum cheiri
CCTCACCACAAATCCCCACTCACCCGCGTCATCATCTTCATCGTCATCATCATCGTCGTCGTCAAGAGAGCTTCCAGTCGATTTAGATCCAGTAGGATTCAAATTAGGGTTCATCAACGCCGATTTAACAACGCCGCCGGACGATTTCTTCATAACCGGACCGATTAAGAAATCGAGTCTGTCAAAGAAGCACCAGTTGGACAAAGGTTTGGCCTTTTCGGTTTTGTACTTCTTCTTCAACGTGTCGATCCGGTTTTTACACTGCACATCGGTCTTTGGGCGGCCATTCCCGTGGCTGGAGTTGACGGCGTCGGCGACTTCTTTCCAATCGTTTTGCCGGAGATTTCCACGGTTGAGATTGACGTAACGATCTCCCCAAGCTTCGATCAATGTCGCCGTCGCGTCCTCGCTCCACCAATCCTCTCTTCCCGCCGGTAGACGGTGAGACCCGCTCTGGTGGTGAGGCTTGGACTGAGTCTCCGGCGTCGTCTCCATTACGGAGCTAACGTACGCGGTGGAGAATGAGGCTTAGGATAAGAATTTTTGTTGGATCGGATTTTTGGTATAAAGTGAAGATGAAATTTACGGTTAAGGGGGATTTTTTGATTACCGGCGGTGACGTCAGCAACGGCGATAATCTTCTTTCTCCTGCCTCTCTTTTTTCCTCTGCTAAACCGAATCAATCACTCATCCCTGAATGCGGTTATCAAAAACCGGTTTAGTCATAAATTGAGTCCTACTAGTATGGTCAGTGTCAAGCTTCGTTTAATGCGTTTCTACACATTATTAAACTGATTGATAATGACGCTTTTGGGTTTGGAGTGTGTGTACTGTTTGCCTATAACGTTTAAGCGGTTTGGATTAATGATAAGGTCTACAATCTCATCAGTTCATATAAAACTATTTTTTAGAAATCTTAAACGTGTATTTGTACGTATTCTGGGAAAGAATACTAAAGATGAGATTGTATTAGTTTTGATAGCAATTTCTTAGTGTCATAATTGGAAAGAAGTGTTATAGAATAATAAGAAATTTTGACACCCTTTTATGTATTTAATTTCCAGTAACTAGATCATACATATGCTGTAACAAATTGGAGCGTGGAAGTAATAAATGGTGGGATGTGATAAAGGAGTTGAGTAGGCAACTTGTTGGGTAAGAGAGAGCATCCCAAACGTGTTAGGTCTTGGACTATATTCTATGTTTCGTGCCGTGTCTTGTCTAATTGTCTTTTTGCTGTCTCACCAATTGATCATATGTTATAGTCCATGCCTAACTACTAATGCTTTTATAACAACGAAAATCTCGCTAAATCGTTTGAAAAAGGATGAGGTTTTATTTGGTCAATCAAAGTGCCTACGATGGTCTCTATGAAGAATCAATATATAGAAGAAATAAGCATTTGATTTTCTGAACTAAATATGACATATTGCATCATCATTTACTGGCTTCCATGCATCCTTATCCATTTCAAACGTTCTTATGAAAACGTTTCGCAGATGCATGTGAAAGATAAATCATGATTTACAGGTTATAAAAGTGATGTGAGTTGAAACACTTAAAACAATTTAGTACTTTATCAATTGTTGCGTTGAATTGGCTTTTATGATTAATGCCACCATCCGTAATATATGTATGAAGTCGTGGAAGAACCAATATCCATCATTTACAACAGGTGTCTAGTAGGTAATAAATTAAAGAGTACATATATAGGACAATTAAGGAACGTTATGAACTTATATGATTAGATTAAATTTACATGCTTTGGTTATGTTCTACATCATAATTTTTCTAAATTATTGATTGGCTTCCATATCAGTGACTTTTGAATCTTTGATGCAATCGATCTATTTGTTACTCTTGAATCACGTTACATTTATACCAAATATCACATCCTGTCGTTTTAATGCATAATTCAATAGTAATAATTTTGCTATTTAATTATTTTCTATTGTTATATGTTGCTACTTGTACGTACTTGCCAGTTGCTACCATCTGGATCTTGAAAAACACACAAACGTGCATGTTGCCTAATATATAGTCTTTAACACAGTTCCTAAATTAATTAAGAAAAATGCAAAACAATCTAAAAAGTTCCACTTTCCTCCAAACTTGACTCTTACTTGTACACTAGACCATGATTATTGGGAGTATCTNTGGACTACTTGTGGAAGCTGTTAACTCAAATTAATATTCTCTCTGCCATATTTTTATTAAAATTATCAACACATACATAGAGTNTAAATGGGTTTCTGAAAACAGAGACTTTGAAAGAGTCTCTGATCTATAATTCTACACTTGTCCTTTTATGATTGGTTCAAACTTTTTTAATTTAATTAAATTATTAAAAAACATTAAAGTAATAATATAAATTTTTGTAGAAACTCATTTTCAGAGACTCATGGATAATCATGCTTAATATTCTCTCTGCCATATTTTTATTAAAATTATCAACACATACATAGAGTCACGTGACTGACATAACTGTATACTATATATACATCATTTACAATCAACGGCCAGAACAAAGAAACAACCGATCGCAAACCGGTAAATGACGTCATCTTCACAGTCTCCACAAGCCTCGATGCTTTTGTACTGGCACGAGAACCAATACGACGACCGCAACTTACAGATTCATGGCGCCCGTACAATCTTCTTCGCCGTAGCTCTATTATCCGTCGTCTTCGTCTTCGCTCTACTCACTCTCTACATCCACCGGAGTTGCCTCCCCCAAGATCTCGCCACTAATCTCCACGCGCCGTCACCTGATCAACACACCCTCTGCGTCGGCGGAGGGCTAGATCCGGCGGCGATTCGTAGCTTGCCTGTGGTGCTTTGCCGGAAAGAAGTGGCGGAGGAGGAGGAGAAGGAGTGTTGTATATGTCTCGGTGGTTTCGAGGAAGGGNGCTTCCTTTGTGTAGTCATTGTTACCACTGCGAATGTGTGGATCGGTGGCTTAAGACCGAGTCGAGTTGTCCGCTCTGCCGAGTCTCCATCCGAGTAGACTCGCCCATGTCGTTGCCAACGCAATGAGACAGCTTGAGTGATAGTGATAAAGATATTAATTTGTTTTTGTCATTGGGTGGGTAAAGATTGTGAATTGCATGGACATGGATGGAGGAAGATATTTTATACACACACGAATGGTTACGGTTTCTTTAAACAAGATTTAAATTTTTCATATTCTGTCTTTATCATCGATTGTGAAGTTTTTATCACTTCGTGTGTAGTAGTGTAGATATCTATATTTTAAACAAACGATGATAGACATTCACATTCTTGTGTGCACTAATCAAATGGATGTTATTTTATTATATAGCACACGGGATCCCTATAGCACACTATGTGATTATGATACAACTACATGGTAAAATTCTGTACTATTTCTTTATAAATAACATGCTATTTTTCTAGATCCATTTTTAAAATAAAATAACATGTTGTTTGAATTTTTAACAAAACAAAAAAAAAAAGACATGTCCGTTTGAGTAAATATCATGTTATCTTTCTCAAACTCGCATGTAACCAGATAAATGGAATGTATTTTGTAAATAATTTGTTACTTACCTAATAGTATAACAAAATCTCATGGTCATTTACTCTATTTCAGTTTCCTTTAAATGAATTACAATGTTTACTGTATAGGGACAGGCTTTTACAGTCTTTTAATTTACACAAATCTAATTTAGTTTAATTTACCACAACGGCTTGGGCAAGAAAAGAGATAACCAAAAACAGTACTGGTTTACAATTTACAAAGGCATTAGTATGGGCTTTATTGGGCATAAAATTAGTATCGACCGGCCCAACATTTACAGTAGAGAAAACGAGTATCTAGGGTTTTGCTATCATATAAAGAAGCAATACGAGTGAAAGCAACAAAATCTTTCTGGTTTGTCGGCTGCTCATTTCTCTGAAATCTGCATAGAATCCGAGGAGTGAAGAGTTTATCTCCTGTGAATTCACCATGAGGGCTAAGGTTAGTAATGGTTTTTAATTTGTTTGTTTCCAGTGGATTCTCTAATTCGTCAGAATCGGATTAATAGTATTGGGTAAGATCTTAATGGTGTGTTTGGGTTGTATCAGTGGAAGAAGAAGCGTATGAGGAGATTAAAGAGGAAGAGACGAAAGATGAGACAGCGATCTAAGTAGGAGAGTTCCGAATATTCCTGTTTTTTTTGTGTTTTCTTCGTTTTACAACCAACTCTGTTTTGAGTTTAAGTATGAATGTTTCGTTGGACCAAATTTATGGAGGTTATGTTTTCTATAAAGGAGTTATGTTTTATTACATGGAGAAAAATCAACATGGGATCTCTATTTTCTTATAAATGTTAAATGTTGTACAATCTGCTAAACTATAATATTGAGATGCTCTTAAGTTAGATCGTGGTGATTGTTTCGAATGTTGATGACGAGGAATTAAAAGGGAAGCAGAAGATGATTTATTGGTCAAAGCTAGCTATGGATCCTTTAGAAGTAAACCATAGGAACAAAAGTAATGCTTGTAGTTTTAGTAGTTCCCCACCGGCACTAATGTAGTAGTAGCTTTGCATTCCCTCCGATAGTGGATTGGTATCCTGCTTTGTCGATCTCTGGTACAATCTCCCAAAAGACTGGCCACTCGCAATTAACTTCGAAATTATTGGTTTACTCCTAGGCTTGCGGTGTGTCTTCGTAATTTGAGAAGATAAATCTTATGAACTAGAGGACTGAATATAAAATTATATGTTGTGCAAAATATTTTGTCTGTTATTGGGTAAACTAGAATATAATTTTCTTTGGAATTGTGTTTTTGAATTTTCAAGTAACTGTGATTCATCTAACAAGATATTTCTAACTCATGTTTATATTCAAAGCCAGCAACAAGGTAAGTGTAGTAAGAACATTCCATAACTCAAAAAAGGGTTTAAATGTCGAAATTTTAGTGACAATATAAGCTGAGAGAAAGAAAGAAAAACTCATATGAGAGAATCTCAAAGTAAAAATGATAAGACTAAGTCTCAGCTCCTCCAAAGAAAAATAGTAAAATGGCCTTCAACCAAAAAAAATGACTCACCTAAAAAAAAGTAAGACCCCCAAAGAATATTACAAACGAAAGCAGGTTTATTATCCACACATACCCTATAAAACGAAACCAAATAAGGAAACATTCTGACGAATTCCGCTCACAGTCCTGTAGTAGACGAACAACACCATGGGAGATTGCGCTACTATGAGTTTTTAACAACTTGAATGCATACTTTTGTTCCCAGTGGTCTTAGTAGCCGCCCATCGGTGGCATTCCAAATGGTGGCATTGGAGGCATTCCTTGCATTCCTGGCATTCCACCCATTGGTGGTGGCGGACCATACCCACCACCTCCCATTCCTGGCATCGGAGGGGCCGGTAGAGCCAATGGCAATAATTGGGCGTACATGTTCTGTTTTGGAAAAACAAAAGGAAAACATAAGTGTGTATATTGATTTGTTTTTAAGCATTTACAGGATGATGTTCGAGTGTAGTACCTGTTGGGACATGACATCCTTCTCCTCCTGTTCTTTGGCCTTCACCTCTTTTTGTGCTTCCAGCTTGTCCTTGATTAGCTCATCCACTTTGCCAGAGTATTCTCGGATAAACTGTGAAGAAAAAAGGACGGGATAAAAGAGAGTTGAACATAGCGTTAGTATGGTTCCTATCTCATCCAGTAGAGGGTATTTGGAGGATAAATCACCTGGAGGAGATACGGGAAGGCAAAGTCGATCATATTGTTGATCCAAGCAAGTTCTAGAGCAACGTCTGGTCGGATTAAGTCATAACAGACAAATAGACATGTAGCAAAGCATTCCTTTTTCCCCTGTATAATCAGCACAACATACAACAAAGGGAATGTAAATTTCATCTTCAAGACCAATAGTCCTTCTGTTTTTAAAATAAATTAATGGCTTTCGATGTAATCCTGCCTGAAACCTATCCATACCTGTTCAATGAAGTAGACGAGAAGTTGTTCTGCAAGATCATGGTCGCCGGATTGCGAAGCAGTTTCCATACAGTCCTTGTACATGTTATCTTTCTTTGACAAAGCAATCGATTGCTTCCATCTACCAGCTTTCTTGTAGATATAAGCAGCCACACGTCTCATTTCGACAAGCTCATGTTTCTCAATCTGTTTTGCACCATCCACATGAAGATAAATTAGTATATAAGGGAAAATATAAAAGGTGTACTCGATAGACAGATTTAAACTCCTACCTTCTGAGCAAGACCTATCTGGTCAAAACTGTCATGCAAATCGATAGACTCGCGCAACCTGTCATAGTCTTCTTCTTCTACGTATATCTCATTCAGAGCTTCATTTACAGCAGAGACATTGTTACTCTGAACTGCAACCATGTATGGCTTGATAAGGCGCAAGTGACCAGCCTGAGATCAGAAACAAGAAAAGATCATCAGAAGTGGATTGTTAAATCACTGCTGATAAGTTTTAACGGAAAATTTTAAATCAATGGTCAGTCTCTAACCTTGCGCATAATATCAACGACACGAGTGTGATCTAATCGCAGAGCAAGCACATTGAGAAGATCGTTGATTATATCAGGGTGCTCTTGCAAGTAGAAGTGAACAGCCTTATAGTAAAGCTCAACATTCGCAACCTTGGCAACGATGTCTTTGAATTGCATGTGCTCCCATGCTTCAGGAGAATGATTCATGACAGTGGTTGCAGCATTATCAAACTCATCATATTGAATGTAAAGATAGGTAAGTTCCTGCCAATGCTGTTGTTCATCACAGGCCCGGATAAGCTTGGGAATATTGAGGCGAGTAGAGAACAACTTGATGTGTTCCATAAGCTTCTCATAACGATATCTGGCATACAGTACACCCAACTCAGTGAAAATCCCCATGTGAGCACGCTCCAGACCAAGTCCACTCTCCATAAGTGAGATCAATTCATTGAAGCATCCTCTGTTCTGGTAGTACTCGCTTACTTCTTCCAGGTCATCCACCTATTAAAGCACAAAAAATATTACAAAAAGGCATACAAAGTTGAAAATTAAAACCCCAATTATAACAAAAAAACAAAACTTCCTCCGGAACTAGGATTAGGTATTTATCCACCTGTATGATAATGTTAAGTCCACAGATTTGAGCCAGTCGGAATTCCTCAGCATCAACACAAGCAAAGCAAACTTCCTTCCATGTCTTTGCACTGTTTGCTTTCCTTGCAGCATCCACAGCACCTTGGAACTGTTGCAACTTCACAAGTGTGACAGCTAACTTGGCCCAATTCGATATGAATGCATATATTATCTTTGCAGCCTCATACAAAGCTTCGTCATACAAGCGGTCACCAACACTTTGAAGGTTAGCAACGTTGGGCATCAGAATAAATTCTTCAATCTCACCCAACCTTTCAATCTTTGCATAAGCATAGATGAGCTCACTATCCACCTTGGGTTCCTTCACCTTCTGTCTAACCATCAGAAGGTATCTGACCAAGTCATCATAGACATTAGTATCTTCAGAGGCTCGGATGACCTCCAGGAACTGAGTGGCATCATCAGCTCGGATAAAGGACTCAATTGCATCACTGACTAGTCCTTCCCTAAGCTGAGCCTTAGCGACTTGACTCCAAACAGCATCTTCTTCGACCCGGAAAGCAAACTCAACAGCACGTTCAATGCTTCTGACGTTATCCAACAATACGTTGACAGCCTGAACATTTAAGTTAAACTTCTTGAAAATCGCAAAAGCTTCCTCATACAATTGCGCATCAACCGCGACTTCTCCAACAGCTGGACCATCAAAATTATCCAGCCTGTTAATGTAATCCATAACTCTAGACGGATCTGCCTTAATAGCTGTCAGTATAAGTAGATTTTGCAGATTGAAATTTCCACTGAAGGCAGAATTTTGAAGCACAATTTTTTCAAGAAGCTCAATAAGCTCATGCGGCAGATCAGCAGTCATAAATGCTTTAACAGCTGCAGAAACTTGCTCTGGGCTCTTGCTTTCTGGTAAAGCAGTAGACACAACTTGGTCGATAAGTTGCCTCCTATATTCATTTTCTTCTGTAAGAACCTTTTCCCAGAGGTCACCATCCATCCTCTCCACTACGTACCTGCAGTAGGAAAACCGTGTATAAGCAGTCTACAAAGTAACAAGTGTGGAATAAGTAAGAAGTCTGGTAAGCAATAATCAAATACCTGGCTTGTAACTTGAACAAAGAGTTCTTGTTGGTGACGTTGATGAGTTCCTCGTCACATTGTCCTCTTCTATATGCCACAACAGCCAGAGTGGGATCACGTTTCTCGCAGTACTTACCCACAACCTTAGAGTCGTAGTAAGGATTGGTGGTCAGGAAATGCTCGGGGTTGTTGTTACTGTCTATGATGATTTTACCCAAGGCATTATGGACATGCACATCTTGGCTTCCCTCACTAACTAGATGCTCCAAAAACTGAGTGAGGAGACGGAGTCGATTTCTGAAAAGACATATACATATTAGAGCCTCAGGAACAAAAGAGCATACATATGAACGGAAACCAAGATGACTAAAAGGATTTGCACCTCTTTTCGCATTCCTCAACAAGTGGTTCAACAGGAAGTAATGAACGAACAGAAAGAATGAGGCCTTTTATAAAATCTTCAGGGCATTCGTCATCAAGCAACTGCCCCACAACTAAGGGAGCATTCCCAGGATTCACCTACAAAAGGAATCGCATGTATAATTTAATGAAAATCCTACCATATTTAAAATAAGTCTTGAGAAACTACATACCTTCTGAACGTAACCTTCAATGTACCGCAGCATGTTGTTTGTGTAGAGGTAATGAGTAAGATCAGGCACAAAGCCAAAACGATCGCAGACATTTATCAAAGGTCGGGCATCAGGAAGCTTAGCTTCCATCAAAAAGTTCTTCGTCTTTTCAGCATCATAAAAGTTAGACTCTCTAGTCACACGCTCAACCTCCTTTATTTGACCAGTCTTGGCAGCTGCTTCAATGTACTTGAAGTGAATCTCAGGATCCTCACTATCACACAGAGGGAAGAAATTGCAAGTCATCAGAATACAAACACAAGGATTTGTGCTTGTTTACAGGAATGACAGCAGGTTCTTGATAAATACCTCATACTCAAATATGAACCTAGGAAAAAGTACAGCCCTTCGTATGACTTGAATTGCTCAAAGAGTTTAATGCATGCATCAACACCAAGTTGCTCACAGTACTCCTTGCAAGCCTGCAAACACATGGACACGTCAGTGTCACATTAAGCAATAAAATTCATATCTTAGCACAATTCAGCACATACCTGAACGATTATCTGAAGGTTGCCTCTCAGGTTGACCAACAGGAGATCTTTCATGCACTCCATAGCCCACTCGCTAGAAAGAGTACCGAAAAACTCGACAAGAGCCTGAAAATTTGAGTAGAGGGATATTTAGCAACTCGAAGATCCAGGAGTTTAGCAACCAACATTTAGTTCAGAGGTAATACCTGTGGCTCAATAGCATGCGTGTTCACAATTACACGTTTGATATCAGGTAACTCTGAGTAATGCTGCACAAAGCAAAAGGAAATGAAGTTAGAGATGAAAAAGTTATGCATCTATTAGGCCAAGAAAATTAAAGAAGACATTGAGCAAAAACCTTTAAGGATTGGATGTAAAGTCCAGCCTTTTCACAAAGCTGAGCAACACGAGGCCGGTCATAATGGCTGAACATCCCATTTGCTAAGATTGCATCAGCCACATTAGGAAAGGTTACCAAATTGATCTCCAAAACCTGTGTTGACAGTGCACTAAAAGGTCTGAGAAAGGAAATTGAAAAGGGAAAGCACAGTGAAGTACAAGGTGGCAACTCTTTTCAACCTTAGTTTGCAGAAAAGCATGCTCGGGTAAATTTGGCTTCAGAACATCCAGAAGGAAAGCAGTCGCTTCACGGATCAGATTTCTCTGAATATACACAAAAAAGTAAATTAGCACATGATAGCTCTCTTGTACTACATAGTTTCAGTATATGGACGCCGAAAAAGTAATGAGCTATAAATATTGATGTATAATATACAGTATATCCTACGTGTTCACCTACCTGAAGGAAAAGATCAGTGATAGTGTTGTAGTCAACTGGACAACCTCCTTCCATTTGGGACATCATTAAAGCAAAATTTACTGCTCCCTGCAATTAGCAGAAAAAAAGACTATTGATCTATTGATCTTTTACAGGACAAAATTTTTGTTGCTTGATAGACAACATCAGGTCAACATTAATTAAGAAGAACTGATTTATGACTCCTCTTGTGATTAAGGAGCAAGAAGCTAGTCAACCAGTCCTTCCATAATTTAATATGTTGCAAGTATCGAAAGTGCACCACACTAACCTGAGGATCCGTACGGAGTATCGTTTGCAGAAGAAACATGTAATCAGGTGTGTACCCAACCTAACGTCACAACATGAAACAATGGTACTTCTTGAGCACAATGACCTTCAGAGTAAACATAACAATGGAGGCAGTAAATTTTAAACTTCATTGTTTACCTGCTTTGAGTAAATCAGTATTTTGTCAAACTCCCTTCGCTCTGCAAAAGCTGCAACGACTTTTGGAGTGGCTCTAGCTTTGATGTATATTTTTAGGGCAAGGTCATTATCCACAGTCTGAACCAGAAAATATTACCGTTACAACATATATGAGACATTTTAAATGAGAATGGTCATATTAAGATTACCTTGACAAGGTCTCCGAGTTCTTCACTGCATTCTAACTTATCCTCCGCCAACCAATTTTCCAAGAGGTTCTTCTTGTTTTGATTCACAACAAGCCGAGATAGTTCCAAAGACTCATATGCATTGAGCTTCCCTCTAGTCAAAAGGGTCCCAAAATACTGTAACAATGGAGGAGTTTGCCCTGCTTGTACAGGAACACTCTGCAAAATTGTATAGTGTGATGTTGTAGTTTCAGATTGGTGTTACCAACATATAATAGTAGACAACATGTTCACAGAGGATTCTTTGCTTGAATATGGAACAGATACCTGGAATTTAGCCACCGTATCAGGTGTCCGTAGAATGCCCTGAGGAGATTCAGCAGCAAGCTCAGCAGCCTCCTTGTACTTTGTTTGAGCAAATAACTCTTGGAACCGCTGGACAACCTGTAACATCCAAATTGAATATGAGAAAATTCGCATCAACAAATGTGATACAAGCAGTGGGTTTAGAGGTCTAAGGAGTTTATGACTATTTACCAGATGTTCAAAAAGTTACTTGGGTTTTACTGTGTTTACTTTCAAGTAACCACGGTTTAAATAGGTTATGATCTTTAGTCTCTATCTGTATAAGATGTATTCATCAGGTTTATCATTAAATTCCTCAGGTTTTTGTATTCCCAACCTTATTATCTACTCCCTCCGTTTCAAATTAAATGTCTTTTGTAGACTAACTTTTTTGTTTCAAAATAAGAGTCATTTGAAGATTCAATGAAAAGTTTGATATGAAATTATATATTTTGTAAATAATGTTAATTAACAATGTGATATAAATAGAAAACCAAGAGACAATTGTTTTCTATGGATATAATAGAACATATATTATTATTCCTTAATTTGCTTGAAAATGTCAAAAATGACACTTGTATATTGAAATGGAGGGAGCGTTAAATATCAATTTTAATTTCCTACATTAATTATATCGTTTCTATCAGAATTACCCTTTTGCGTCAAATTGGCATTAATCAGCAATAGTTACTTCATCAAGAAAATAGATCCAAACATCTGATCCAAGGTAAATATCACATACCAGATTTTCTGCACCAGGAAGGTTTCCTCTTTTAGCAAGATTGACAGCAAGTTCCAAATTGTTCAGCTGTGATACAAAAGCATAGATTTCTTAGCATGTCATGATGAATAGATAGATTATATAGAGAAAAACAGAATAAATGTTGAACATACTTGACCACTAATAAAAGGTATTATGGTGGCCTCATTGACTGTTGCCAAAAGAACTTGTCCTCGCCTATTAATGGCATAGAAACCTCCAACTGAGGAAGCTTCAGACGTTAAGAATATCGGGTCCGGACTTATCCGATTTCTGTAGATAGCAGAAGCTGTCTCTAGATCATATACAAACAGCAGGCCAAGCTTGGTGATGACATATATCAAGTTAAACTTGTGAGAGACCTGACGGGAAAAAGAGAAGTCGGTGTCATAAAATTTTCACAAGAAACTTACTGAAGTTAATTGAACATCTAATGCAACTACAAACCTGCATGGCCACAGGAAAATCATCAGCAAAATCTGGGGGGAAAAAGAGATCTGCCTGCTTTTTTGTAAACGATGGTTTTCCTGCAAAAAAGGTCGCCCACCTTTAGACATCAGACGAATACCAACTAACAATAACCAGGAAAACATAGAGCAGTTGAGGAAGCTAACCTGGTTGGGCACCAAGTTCAATAACATGCAACTTTGATGTTATCTGCCCAGCATTAAAGCTCTTGCTTGCAAAAGATATAAGAATAGAAGGATTCTCATTCCCAGGGACCTATCATTAATAATGCCGTTTGTCATACTACAGTTCAAGATCCGACCATGGAATGAACTAGCAAAAGAACCACATAGTTTACCTTAAACTGAGCAAATGATGCAGCATGTGCTTCAAGGGCCTGGCTCCGCTGTTGATCCACAGAGAAAAGCTGCATATTTCCTTTTACCAATTGTGGTCTCTACAGAAGATAATAATGAAAAGATCCAGTCAAAATTATAAAACATGACTGCCGTTATGATGTCTTAATTCAACCTAATACGTGGTTCAGGAAACCTACCTCAGGAGAGCCAGGAGCAATTCCAATCAAGACCAACCACTTCTCATTAGGAGAGCACTTATAGTTTATAATTTGATTGTTTGCCAAATTAGCCGTTCTATCAAACATCTTAACTGGCTCAGAATCACCTGGAAATATCGGAGCAAAAATGAGAAACAACATATACATGATATGAAGAAGATGACAGTAAGTTAAAGATATAAAACCTTCAATCGACCAATGATACACAGAAGTTTGTGTGACCAGCCCCAGCATCTTTGGTGTGATCCACTTCCAAAAAGAAACCTATATAACATGGGTGATTAATATCCAACATAAAAATTAGAGTCTGTATGAAGTGTACAACATGAAAGATAATTGGGTAACAAAATGTTTCTTCAACACTCACCTGCTCAGGCATCTGATGTGATTTCAACTTTGCCTTTGCTTCAATGTTAAATATCTGTAGATGATCCTGAGTAGTTCCTGGAACTTGAGCTATATACAAATTTAAGAAAAAAGTGAGCAACAAAGTAAGGAAGAAATAAGTAGTAGCCAATATAAGGAAACATCCACTACAAACTAGAATTTCTAGTTTAAATACACTAATATTTAACACAGGTTGGATAACATAGAACTCTACACTGATGTTTTCTACAGCATTAAACATGCTATCAACCGAAGTCCAGAACAAGAGTATAGGAGTAAAACATAAACTTGATGAGTGTAGTTACTTTTTCATACTAATTTAGAAAAAATGGTTTTCTATCAAGTGACAAATCACAACATGGACAGTGTCCTTTAAACTTCAAATAACCCAAAAACATCCTATCCGTAATAAATCGCATATGTAGTTAAATAAAATGAAGTCGAAGCTTTCTATGGTAGTTCTGGAGAAAACTTCAAAAGGAAACTCTTACGGGTTTTATACCTCATAATGCACTTCAAAAGGAAACTCTTATGGGTGTTATAACTGCTAATACGACGGGAACTTCTTTCAAATGAAGGAAACAGTTAAATACCTTTCAAGGCAAGGATCCTCGAGTTTGGGTTCATAAGAGCAGAATCAGCAGTTATAGGTCTCCTTAGAGGCTGCATCGGCATATTCATATCGATAATTACAACACTGTTCTGCGGTGCCGTCTCTCGTACACATATGTACTTATCAGACTCCATAGTAACATTTGTAAAGGTGATGAACTGTTGATTGATCCCAACGCTCGGAAGCTGGAAAATATGCAAAACAAAGCGTCAATTGGCATAGTTCATTAACTGATAAAATAAAACCACCCTCCCTTTTCCTATATCATTAACTTAGTTATGAGATCCCGAGTAAATTAGCACATTTCACAACACAATAACATAAAATAGGGGCTAGATACATTTAGGTAACACAGATCTGAGCGTACGTAGAGAAAATCTGATCGGAGAGACATGAATTATAAACTGACTAAACCTCAACGATCGAGTAGAATTCAGAACAGAACGAAACTTGTATCAATCATATAACAGTGTGAGCACAGCGAAATCGTTAGAAATCAGAGAGTACAGCTACGAAAACGTGATTATCGTCCAAAATTTAGCTCGATTCCAGGAGATTTACAAAAGGAAAACGGAGAACTCACCGTTAGGACCTCCTTCATGGTGATGGGGGCGTTAGCCGCCGCCATGTTTGACCTCAGATCGGGGCAAGAGAATCCGGGGCCAAAATCAGATCCACGGCCGGGACGGGACCGTCAACGGCCAGGAAAGAGAGACGAGATGCGAGAGAAACTAAAGAAGATTTGAAATCGCAGCCAGATCTGAGGCAAGTGAAGGAGAAAAGGTGATGGTGGAGAAAGATTCTTTTTTCTTTTGAAAGTGAGAAATGACGAAACAGCGATCCAATCGGAGTCACTCGTCGAATATAAGGGGAGAAACCAAAGGAGACGACGTGCTTCGAGTGTCTGAGCTGTACGATGTGCTTTTGCCAAAGTTACGGGTCGGGTCGACTTTGAACCGCGCAAATCAGCGGGTCGGGTTTTTGTCACGAAACACTACTTTTGGGAATTTTATGCGTATGTTTTGAGCAACGGTCAATGACTCAATGATGGGCTCATCTTGATGTATAATATTCGTATTTTTATATTTTTTTTTTTATTTCATAAAAAATAGGTTTGCATGTCGATTTTATGATAATTTAGCTATGTAATGAAACTAAATACTAGGTATTAAGGGTAATTCTTTTCTTTTTTTTTGGTATTAAGGGTAATTATATCAATCAAAATAATAAAATCTGTTTTCGCCACCCCTAAATACTTTTTCTTCGTTTGGCTTGCATCACGGAACCGACCAACCATGGACGATCCAATGAGACAGTGAATGTGGGTGCTTCTTCTAACTGTGTCTTTTGTGCGGCACCTGTAGAATCTCAAAATCACATGTTCTTTTCTTGCAATTTCACAGCCAGTATTTAGAGCACTCATAGGTCCGATACTTCAGTCCCAATACACAACGTCCTTTGATGTTATTATCCTCACTCTTCTATCAGGTTCGACCTTCTCTTCGACATGGCATTATATTATTCGATATGCTTTTTAAGTTGTCGTCGCCTACACCATTTGGCAAGAGCGCAATTGCAGACGGCATGGTGAAATCCCACTGTCACCAGACTAGCTCGATCGTTCACTCCCTTGATCGTGTCATTATATTATTTCCTCATTTTCAAAACCAGCATTCTATAAGCGTTTGTGTCACGTTCTAGTTATAGCAAATAATCTATAGAAATTGTTGTTTAAGAATCAAAAGAATTTATGGGAAAAAACCAAAATATATCAATGCCAAAATGCTGATAAATGATAACCTCGCTGAAAAATCAAAAGATTTTATGGAAAAAAAAAAAAGTAACAACCAGAAAAAAAAACAAATCAAACATGAGTTCTTCAACCTTTCTAATATTTGATTCGGTATCTGTCAAGTGGATCCCTGAAGAAGAGACGTTCATGGTACACTCGCCATGCGTACTCCTCGAAATGAAAAGACCTAAATACCCTTCTCTCATCAATTCTTGCTCCTCCGTCTTCCTCCTCCTCTTCTTTGTCGCCGTCACTCATATCTTTCAATGGAGAAACCATAGTGTCCATGGGAAGTGTAAGCATCAATGTCATTGTTACACACTTCCGCTGACCATCGTTTTGTCCTGAACACAACATTGGTCGATATCTCGCTCTTTTGACTTTGCCATTTCTCCAAACCTGCAAATTTTAAGTTGTTTGTAATGGTTTAAAGTTAAAAACTAGCTAGGCTATATATCATAGAAAGCTTATTATATCCTGTAAGGTTTTTTTTTTGGTTTTATATATCCGGTAAGGTTCTGACCTAAAAAAAAAAAATCTTTAAGGATCAATAGGAAACTAGCTATTGAGATTATATATATGTGTGATATGTTATACAGTATCTATATTCTTTCCCAATGCCATTAAAATCTATCTCAATGAAACACACATTCCCCTTTAAATTTTCACCGCTCCTGCTCATCGATATTTGTTGTTGTCATCAATAAATATCGGAAATATCCAAATTCTTGTTCTCTTTTTAATGAATGCGTGGGAAAACATTTATTTTGATATGGACAAGTGTTATATTTAAATTAATAATGTTAAAAGCGAGTTAACGCCATCATGGAATAAAGCTGTTTCATCCCATCACAAAGATGATAATGTGATAATTGTACGTTTGACGCTTTTTAAAAGAAGAAAACTAGCTACTATTTAGTAATAAATAAATAAACAAAAGAGAACTAACCTGAGCAATGTCACCTAGCGTCACGAGAAACGAGTCAACTCGGGGTAGAACGGACACCCAACCAGACTCTGTCAGCAAACAATGCTTCTGTTCCCTTATCTGATACTGTAAACAGACAACAAACGGATAAAATCCATTGGTTATCTCCGGTTCATCATCGAGAACACCTTGGTTAAGCCACATCAGAGTATTAAACCGGGTCGAGTCATATGCAAACCCGAGTGCGCTCGCCAGCATCTCAACCGTCTTCAGTCCAACTTTCTCTAGAGCCCGAGTGAACTCGCGGAGGGAACTCAGCTTTAACTCACTCGACTCGGTTGAACAATCGGCGTCAAGGCAAAACGACGGCGTTTCAGCATCGGCTTCGTAGCCCAACGGCCAGTTCTTCGGGAACGACGATTCCTTTTTCTCTTCACTGAGCTCTAAGAGCGAGAGCGAGTCAGACTCGGCCGCTTCAGCGAGTCCAGAAGGGATAACAACAATATCGGAGTCATCGTTAGTGAGTTGAAAATAGCCAAAATCAGTAGCGGCGGAAATAAGATCGTCCCAGCTACGTCTATCTCCGGCGGAGAGAGATACCATCGGAAGAGAAGCGATGGAGGATGAATTAGCGTCGGAGAAGCGGCGGTTGGGGAGTGAAAGCAAAGGAGGGAGACGGTGGATGAGGTGGGAGAGAGCGTCGATTGTTGTCTCTGATTTGCTGGTGGTTTTGGGATGTGAGCATGACGGAGTTGGCGGAGGCGCCGCCGTGGCTCCACCGTGCTTGTTGGAAAGTTGGTGGTGGTTGAGGTGAGCTGAAGAGGAAGCCATTGAAAATGGTTGTGACTTTAAAAGAGGCAGCTTATATAACTTGCGTGTACGCATGGAATATATAAGGCTTTACTCACACGAGTGGGATTATGTAGAACTTAATTTTCTAGATTGTTTAGTAAAAATGAAAACGAAGAATGAGGAAAATATATATGTTATAAAGTATATATAAAATCTTTTTATAGTAAAAATTTGAGGAAAAAAAATCTCTTTTTTGACATTACCACAAATAGTTTATTTTACTAAACATGTATTTCACACTTTATTACACTTCACCTGTATGTGTATCCTATTGGAATCCTAAAATACATGTATCTGCATAAGTAGATGCTAGCTAATAAAGTAATAAGTGTCCAGGAAAATACTAAAACAAGAAAAAATAATATATAGTTGGAAACTGCCAATTTGGCAGTGCAGCATTATTTTCCACTAATGATTAAGTAAGTTTAATTTTTATCAAAATTTAATTAAAATTATATTAGATTTATTTGGATCTAAATGAAAACTCAAAGACAACTATTGTTTGTAACAAATAGGGATTTTATTTCGTTAATAAGAACAAAAAAATATCTACTAAAACTAATTAAATAACTAAACAAGTAGAGTATATATGGAATGCTGTCAGGATCAATGAGTTTCTGATATACTATAGTTATTTGCGTGCTATATATATATATATATATNTATATATATATATATATATATATATTTCCTTGTAAAGTTTTGGTTAGTTGTCCAAAATATTCTTAACCTTTTTGCATATATTATTCCCAAATGTGCCTTACTTTGTGGGACTTGTATGGTTGTCTATATGGTACTAATCCAGACTAGTTGCATAATTATTGTTTCTCTTCTTTTCTCAAATTGTTAAATGATTTCTATATTATTTATTTTTATTTTAAAAATAATTTAGACATACATTAAAAGTAAATGTGTATTAATTGTTCGTGTAGACCTTTTTTCAAAAACATTAAGTAAAGAAATCGAATTCTGTAGGTCTTAACTACAGTAAGAGCGTGAATAATGTATACTATTAATATCCTTTAAAAGAAGAAATTCGTTGATAAAGACATCATAACGGCAGTCATTGTATATACTGTACCATTATTATTGACTGAATTGTTATTTTATTATTTTCTGTAGAGACCAGAATTGGTAAAATGGAATACGCAGCTTATCTCTGTGAATCAACACCGGAGCCAGGCCTTGAAGCACATGCTACGTCATTTGCTCAGTTTAAGCTTCGTATTCATTCACATTTGAACTCACAGCAAAAGGCAATTCCTAAAGTTTACGTTAGACTTTTACTCACTACACAATGACCGGAAACAAAGCTTCTAAAGACAATTAGGATTTTCGATCAGACCACAGCTTTTCCCTTAGATCAGACCACAAGCTTTCCTCCCTTGGATCAGCCCACATGCTCTCCATGTTTTGCCTTAGATCAGATGACATCTTTTCCACAGTTCTAAACCACGTCATCTTCCTTAATCCAGGCCACATCTTTTCCCTTAGATCCTCAACTTCATCAAACAAACCACTGTCCCTCACAATCTGAAAACATAAAGAGATGATGAAGATGAAATAACCATTCAATTTGTTTTTTTTTTTTTTTTTTTTGTTTTTTTTCTCGTGTTTACCTGCTGCCNGTTTACCTGCTGCCGCTCCTCTTCATCCTTATCTAATATATCTCCATATACATATAATTACCTTAATACAAACAAAAAAGAAAAAAAAAACCAAGCTGATTAAATTAGACTTGTTGATGAAAGGAATTGAATCTTAAAATCTTTTGTCTCTCCATACCTGAGATCCATCCTAGAGTCACTCCTGTACATTGAAGTAACAATTTGGCTCCCTTCGACACTACAATCACAAATGACAACTTTGATTTATTTTTCTAATTTCCCTCCGAGTGCAATTACATGGAAACCCCTCACTCTCGAATTTGAGAAAATCCATGCGTAATTATAGAATGCTTACCTTTGATACTGTGGGATGAAGATACATTGCAGCACTGTAAAGTTTTAGTCTTGTTCATTAGATCGCACAAAGAAAAAAAACAAAAAAAGAGAGAAGCTAATCATAATCAGATCTTCGATTTACCTGCGCACATACTAATCTCAGATTCCTCCTTTGGCGACATGATCGGAAATTAGGGTTCATTTTTCTTCGTCTTTGATTGTGTGATTTATTTCCTCTTCAAAAAGTTAGGTCTTACGAGTTCTGTGGTCAAATGGGCCGCCTATACTGTTGGGACTTAGCCCAAACTATTTCGGTTTTGCAAAATATCGGTTCGACATTTCTTAAAACATAATTGCAAACGATTACAGTATTTTGAGATTCGTTTTTTTTTTTTTTTTTTTTTTTAAGTGTGTTCTATAAAAATGGTCTGTTCAATAGTATGTGTACTCCTTCTCTAGTTGGGTTTGGCTTGTTTAATTTCAATTTCCACTTGGTTCAGTCTTTTCTGCACCGTCCATGGGGCACGCCTTCCTTATGTACCAAGGTAACTTGA
This sequence comes from Erysimum cheiri, assembly GCA_900406345.1. Classification (NCBI taxonomy): domain Eukaryota; kingdom Viridiplantae; phylum Streptophyta; class Magnoliopsida; order Brassicales; family Brassicaceae; genus Erysimum; species Erysimum cheiri. The sequence goes on from OVAQ01000492.1 coordinate 19,885, forward strand.
CTAGTATGAGATTGGTTTGTCCCCATCAAAATAAAACAACAATAGGTAGGGTGTGAAACATTGAAACGTAATTGACTCAAATTCTCAAATAGGTTTCTTCACCGAACACCTCTTTTTTGGCTAACAAACAATGTTATAGAGACACTAAAATAATGTGTATATATTTGCTACCGTCATTTAAAAGTTAGGGTCATGAAAAATATGCCTCATTATTTTACTTAATTTTCAAAGGCTTTAAAACTAAATGACCTCAATACCCAACGAAAGAGTATAAAACCAAATCCGTGTTGAACCTATAGTTATGTCAAAATTGACCGTCATAAAATCTCACATCATCACTAAGTTTCCTTCTCCTTTCAAGTTGCAGATTTCCATACAGGAATTTATATAGTATTAACATATATAAGACATAGCGTGTGAACCAGAGAGAGAGATAGAAATTGGGAGACGATAAGCAAGCAGAAGCACAAGTTTACATCTTTCTCTCTCTCCATTAAGTGGAAGAAGATATATTATCACACATTATCTTATTCTTTCTCTCTGTTTCTCTATTACCACCACTCGTTTAACGAAAAGAGAGTCTCTTTTCTCTTCTGGGGAGAGAGAGCTGAGCTCAAGCTCTAATGGCGAACTTGGTCTTATCAGAATGTGGTATAAGACCTCTCCCCAGAATCTACACAACACCCAGATCCAATTTCGTCTCTAACAACACCAAACCCATCTTCAATTTCAGACCTTCATCACTTTCTTCTTCCAAAACATCTTCTACTCTCGCTTTTCGTCTGAATTCACGAGGTGGGAATTGGGCGTTGAATGTGAGCACACCGTTAACGACACCAATTGTTGAGGAGGAGTCTCGATTCGAGGAAGAAGACGAAGATACGCAGAGATTCGACCCAGGTGCGCCTCCTCCGTTCAATTTAGCGGATATTAGAGCAGCCATACCTAAGCATTGTTGGGTTAAGAATCCATGGAAGTCTATGAGTTATGTCGTGAGAGATGTCGCTATCGTCTTTGCATTGGCTGCTGGTGCTGCTTATCTCAACAATTGGATTGTTTGGCCTCTCTATTGGCTCGCTCAAGGAACCATGTTTTGGGCTCTCTTTGTTCTTGGCCATGACTGGTAAACTTCAAAACCCTACCTTTTTGTTGTTTTCTCCTCCTGTTTAGTCTTCTAGCCTCTGATTTGGTCAACTTTGGATTATTTTCACTTTCATTTGGAATCATTTGAACAAATTCTTCCTTTACATCTTTATCCCATATCTCTTCAATAGCTATTGGACATAATTGATTTCTGAGGTAACCAGCTGTCAATGTGGTCATCATTATCATCATGGTGCTTGTAGACCAACCCAATTGGCAACTGGTTATTAGTTTTGCAACTGTGTAATCTCCTTTGAATTGTCAACAAACTTATTAATTTCTGTTGATCACATTGCAGTGGACATGGTAGCTTCTCAAATGATCCGAGGTTGAACAGTGCGGTTGGTCATCTTCTTCATTCCTCAATTTTGGTCCCTTACCATGGCTGGTGAGTTTTTGCTTCTAAACCATTCTTCTCAGTAACCACTTGCAGAATCTCATCTTCTCCCTGTTAAGTATATGACTTTGTTTGGTCTGCAGGAGAATTAGCCACAGAACTCACCACCAGAACCATGGACATGTTGAGAACGACGAATCTTGGCATCCTGTAAGTCAAAAACGGCTTTTTGGTTATCTTGTTTCAGTCCTGTGGTGTTTTCCTAGATGAAGTTTTTTAAACTTTTCCGTAATTGCAGATGTCTGAGAAAATCTACAAGAGTTTGGACAAACCGACTAGATTCTTTAGATTCACTCTGCCTCTCGTGATGCTTGCATACCCTTTCTACTTGGTAAAACTCGTCTATTTGTTAACGGTAACTTTAGCTGACATATCAAGTAATTAAGCTCATGTTTCTTTGTCTGTTTCAGTGGGCTCGAAGTCCCGGGAAAAAGGGTTCTCATTACCATCCGGACAGCGACTTGTTCCTCCCTAAAGAGAAAAAGGTTGTCCTCACTTCTACTGCTTGTTGGGCTGCAATGGCTGCTCTGCTTATCTGTCTCAACTTCATGGTTGGTCCAGTTCAAATGCTCAAACTCTACGGAATTCCTTACTGGGTAATGTGCTGTTGTTACTCCCCTGTTTCAGACTGAGCAACTTGTGTATTATATCAAGTGCCTTACACGAAAATTGTTTTTATGTCAAATACAGATAAATGTAATGTGGTTGGACTTTGTGACTTACCTGCATCACCATGGTCATGAAGATAAGCTCCCTTGGTACCGTGGGAAGGTAAATTGCACAATATCTGGTTTCACTGTTTTTGACTACATCGCTCTCGCATTAAAGTTGAAGCCACTGGTGTGTAAATACTAAATATCATGATTCTCTCAAAACAGGAATGGAGTTACCTGAGAGGAGGACTTACAACATTGGATCGTGACTACGGATTGATCAATAACATCCATCACGACATTGGAACTCATGTGATACATCATCTGTTCCCACAGATCCCACATTATCATCTAGTAGAAGCAGTAAGTAATTCAAATAAAGACTGAAAGACTGTTTGTTGTTTTTGGTTTCCATGCTACAAAAGCTTAAAACTTTTGTTATTAACTTCTTCTTTTCTGTTTTGCAGACAGAAGCAGCTAAACCAGTATTAGGCAAGTATTACAGGGAGCCTGATAAGTCTGGACCTTTGCCATTACATTTACTGGAAATTCTAGCAAAAAGTATTAAAGAAGATCATTACGTGAACGACGAAGGAGATGTTGTATACTATAAAGCAGATCCCAATCTCTATGGAGAGGTCAAAGTGAGAGCAGATTGAAATGAAGCAGGCAGAGATAGAGATAGAAGCTGTGAAGTTTTTCTATTTCTGACCAGCTGATTTTTTGCTTACTGTGTCAAATTTATTGTTACCCATCAGAGAGTTAGTATCTCTGAACACAATCAGATGGAAACAACAAATTTGTTTTCGATACTGAAGCTATATACTAATATACATTGCATTATCTTCTGAAAGTTTATAAGTATTTTGTAATTGGATGATTAAACCAAACATTTTCAGTTTTGATTTATATTTTTAAAAACGTTAGTTCCAATAACTGTTTTGTTCATGTGGTAGTCTGGTAGATAATTTCTTTTTGAAGTGACAAAATGAGAAACAAAAATGAAGTACTGTAGATGACATTACAATAAGGAAAATCCACAGGTAATCAACTGGAATTGTGAACTGACAACAATTGCGCATGATATAAACGCGTATTGCGAATGCACATCGCATAGCACCACTAATATAAAGTAATCATGCTTGATTTAATAATTTTCTCCCCCATAAGAATGAATTTTGCTGTCCCGAATCGTACTAAATTTCACGGAATCCTATTTTCGTTAGTAGAAAATTATTTTATTTTTTTAAATGGAAAAATTCGCATTTTTGCTATGTTAGCATGTTTTAGAAGCATAAGTTTTATAATTCTATAAATATAATATAATTCCAAAATGTATTGCAGTCTACACACTACAATAAAGAATAAGCATATTCTTGAAGTACTTTACATATAAAAATTGGAAGTCTATTTTGTGTAAATGGGATTATGAATTATGTAGTAACATGGTAACTAGGCAACTTTTTAATAGATGTTTTGTCTTTTGTTTGAGCTAAAAACATATTTTTCAGTGTGTGTCCATACATAATTTTAGGTTATACAAAAAAAAAACATAATTTTCTATTTTTCACATTAGATAATCATTCTGACACAATCATAGTTATTCTTTCTAATCTCCCTAATTTTGCTTGATTAGTTAATTAATTTGAAAATGGGAGTAGTATTTGTTACAATATGTAGTTGGTTAGTAGTAGTACATGTGCCTTCCAAATTCAATGAACCATGTTTCCATTATTGGGAAGTCGGTCTTTACTTAGAAGGTCAACGGACCATTTATTAATACAAGTTTAATTTTGCCCATAATATTATACATCTCTTCCGGAAATATTACATTTAAAAATTTTACTCTACTTAAATAATCCAATAAAATAATCTTGAACTAAATGATTTTAAAACAATATGGTTAGTAATAATGTAATATAATAAACCAAAAAAGGGAATGTTGAATACACAAGAAGCGTAAAGAGTCTTTACTAGATACATAGTAATAGTAGTCGGTAGATATTGTTAGACAAAAAAAAAAAAAAAAAAAAAAAAAAAAAAAAAANCGGTAGATATTCTGTGGGCACCTAATTTGCACTCTTGATGTTTTTACTCAGTTATAAATTTAATAGTTATCAATTTATCGTCGCTAAGTGGTATAAATCAGTACTGGTATAAATAGATAGATCACAGATAGATAGTCATCGTCTGTTTCTAAAACCGAATAAAAGTCACCGTCCAACTCCCTCTACACATGTAAGGAAATTATACATATACACATTAATTTTAGAGAGATGGAATCCTGGAATGGAGAGTGCTACTTTAAGTTGTCAAGAAAAATATCTACTTTTGTAATATTTAACTTAAAATGGAAACAATAACATCACAGAAAATATAAATTACAACCATTATTCTTACAGGAACCATATAGTTTTCACCATATATAGGACTATAAAAGTTCATATTACTGCCTCTAATTAAGAACACTTTAATGTTTGAAGTAAGTTAATAAATCATTTTACTCTTTTTTTTTTTTTGTGCAAAAGTTAATAAATCATTTTACATGTTGTAAAATATCATTAAAAATCATGAGATAATAAGAAAGTTAAAGGTAAATATTTTTTTCAAAATGTGGAAGTCATATATATTCTTATAGTAGATAACTCAAGTCATTAAATATTTGAAGGTTGAGTACGTTGTTAAGCTACCCCAACATTCTCAAACAGAAGAAAATTATACCAATATTAATTTATATTATTAGGTTATGTTAAAAGATCCTGTAAAACTATAACCGATTTTTTTACTAATGGTAAAACATCCAAGGACTTTCACAAACAATAACCAAACAAGGAACTCTATATATATTAACTATATTATTATATTCTAAAATTATTTGTAAGCTAGCTAAAAGTAAAATTATTTGTAAGCTAGCTAAAAGTTTTTAATTGAAAAATGCTTCGTAGTTTTGAGATTTGGATTTATTATCAAACTAGATTAGGACCGCGTATACGCGGGTTTAAAATAAAAAATTTATAACCCGTGTAAAAAAAAAATTAAAACCCGCGTACGCGGGTTTATAACTAAAATTTTAATAACCCGTATAAAAAACAAAATTAGATATTCTGTAAAATATTTATAAAGTACTTAATTAAATTTTTCTCTTTGTTTATTAATTATTTTTATATATTTTTAATTACATGATTTTTTATAATCAATCATGTTTTAAAATTTTATATTTTCATCCACTGAAATCAACCTTTACGCATAAACCTCCTGAATGTTGGCAAAAGAATTTGTAACTTATCAAAACGTGTAGAAACATACGAAAATATCACATTTATATCAAAACCTCTATTATAACACAATAATCATATCAAACGTCTCTAAATCCTTGCATCCACAAAGACATTAGTACACTAATCTAAATAATCACATCAAACATTAAACATATTATACATTAGAAAGAAATTTACTATTCATCCAATGAAATAAATCATAGGGTATCCACCAACTAAACGTTCACAAAATAGTTCGACACCAATTATTGAAACATATACAAAACCTATACCAAAATAATTATGTTTTGATCAAAACTTACCTTATAATACGATAATAGCCTCTAGATCAATCAGTTGAAACATCACTGAAATCTTCATGCATCAATACATATGGTTTGTTCTACATCTTCCAAATTTACAACCATAATACAAAAACATCAATAAATCCATGTGAGCTGATACGAAAACCTATCAATGTATATATATAAGAAACTGAGAGGCGGTGAAAATTTTAAGTTTTTTTTTCATTAATTCGACGATATATTTAAAAAAATATATCTATATTTACCCGTAATTATCGATAGAGTTTAAAAAAAAAAATCACTTTTCATGAAGTAGGAGAAATTTCATCCCTAGGAACTTTATTTTATTATATTTTTTGGTTCTCACTTTCTTGATTCCTAGATTATATATAAGTTGGTATCTACAATTCCTTTTTCTTTTAGAATTAATAATTATATTATATTAATTAATTATATAATTTCTTAATTTATGTAATATTTTTTATTTTATAATTAGTAATTTAAAAATATAATTTGTAATTGTAATTATCTTTTTAGACTTTTTAAAATATTTAAATTAAAAAAATTTCTTAGCATTATCTTTTTATACTTTTAAAATTATTTACTTTATAATTTTCTTAACAGTATCTTTTTACATTTTTAAATTTTAATATTTTCTCATAATTATATTCTTTTTCTTTTATAATTAGTAGTTTAAAATTATAATTAGTAATTATAATTATCTTCTTAGACTTTTTAACATATTTAAATTAAAAAATTTTCTTAGCATTATCTTTTTATACTTCTAAAATTATTTACTTTATAATTTTCTTAACATTATTTTTTTATATTTTTAAATTTTCTCATAATTATCTTCTTACATATTTAAATTGTTAAAATCAAATTTTTTTTTGACATGTGTCAAAGTCTATAACCGTTAGATATGACACGTGTCGCGATCTCGTGAGTTAGTAATTTCGAAAACCCAACTTTATATAATAAGATATGTCTATAATAATAAATTATTCTACGCATAATAATTAGTTGGAATCCTATATCACATCATTTTCAATCCTTTTCAGTTTTCACCACACATCAAAAAACATTTTATACACGTTTTCATAACACACATAGCTAGCCTCAATCGTATGGACTCTATTCGATCCTTTCATCGGTAAATACGATTTCGGATTCCCTCGTCGGTTACGATCTCTTCAGTTACTTTCTACGTAGGAAGATAATTAATATTCAGATTCACGAGAATAGTCTGAAATAGGTCGGTCCGAGTTTGATTTTATTTTGTCAAGGATAATTAATAGTATTTACAAACCACAATAAAAACAAAAAACCGTCGCCCAAAAAAAAAAGAAAAAGAATTATTTTCTTTTTGTTTTTCTTAATCCAAATTTAAAATTTTCTTCCCTTTCTCTGTCTCTAGTCTAACTATATAAACCACCTCTATGTATAACAACACTTCACAACTTCTCATGAACAAGTAGAAGAAAAAGAGCAAGATTAATAAGCCACAACAGACGACATGAACCACCAGATAGAGGCCGAGAAGAAGAACGGCCTCAACGACCAGGACCAGAATAAGAGGGAGATGAAGATCGAAGCCAAGAACAAGAATGGCCTCGTCGAAAAGTGGCCAGAGCCCATCGTCCGAGTCCAATCCCTAGCCGAAAGCAACCTCACCACGCTCCCCGACCGTTATATCAAACCGCCGTCTCAACGCCCTCAAATTACCATCATCAACCACCACCCGGAAGCTGCGGCCATAAATATCCCGATCATAGACCTAGACAGCCTCTTATCCGGCAACGAAGACGACAAGAAGAGGATATCGGAGGCGTGTCGTGAGTGGGGATTCTTCCAGGTAAGAATGACGCTTGATTTATTTTTACGGTTCGGTTCTAATAGTTTTTTTTTTTTTTATTTCTCCGCTTTTTTTTTTTTCCTGGTTTGAGAAATACTTACCCAGTTATAAAAATTTCAAAAATCTTTTTTGATAATTTTTAAAAAAATCTTGGTTCGGTCTCAGTTTGAGTTTTTGCGTTGAATTATTTATATATATATATACTTTTTATAGAACTAATAGTTTGTCTAGAAATAGTCTAGTTATAAAAAAAAAAAAAAAAACATATAGTCTAGCTAGAAAATTTGATTCGGTTCGGTTTATGTACGTATGTCAATGTCGATCGAGTTATATTTTCAGGTGATCAACCATGGGGTGAAGCCGGAGCTGATGGACGCAGCTAGAGAAACTTGGAAAAGCTTCTTCAATTTGCCCGTCGAAGCCAAAGAAGTTTACTCAAACTCCCCAAGGACGTATGAAGGATACGGAAGCAGATTGGGTGTGGAAAAAGGAGCCATTCTTGATTGGAATGATTATTACTATCTCCATTTTCGTCCTCTTCCCTTGAAGGATTTCAACAAATGGCCTTCTTTACCACTCAACATTAGGTAACTAATTAAAGCCTCTAAATCCTCTTTCGTTATGGTCTTTAATTATTATGACATTTAACGATTTTTTGGTTCGATTATCCCTATGATATTTGAGAACTTGAGAATTTATTGCTAGTGTATAATTTTAATCGGATCATTTATGGCGAAGTTTGAGACTGAAGTCAGAAACTAGTTTCAATTCTTCTTTATTTTCTCTGTAATATATATAAAAAAAAAGACCATAACTTGGGTTCTAAGCTTTAAAAAATAATTTAGAAATAAAAATGATCCATGTTGATCACGTAATATATTGCCGTGTTAATTAATGTTTCTATATTTTTATAAACAGTTAATATTAGTGTAGAGTTGTTCTTTTCTCTAGCCTTGTTTAAATTGATCTACAATATTAATATAGAAATGTTTTTATCTACTCAGAAACATTAATATAAATATATATTCAAAGTATAATAATGCTTTCTCTTCTTCTTAAAATGGGATATAGAGAAGTGATTGATGAGTACGGTAAAGAACTAGTGAAGCTAGGAGGTAGCCTAATGAGAGTCTTATCGTCGAGCTTGGGGCTAAAAGAAGAACAACTTCAAGAAGCATTTGGTGGAGATCATGTTGGTGCATGTTTGAGGGTTAATTATTACCCAAAATGTCCTCAACCGGAGCTTGCCCTTGGCCTCTCCCCTCATTCCGATCCCGGCGGCATTACCATCCTCTTGCCGGACGATCAAGTCGTCGGCCTTCAGGTCCGTCATGGTGACACATGGATCTCTGTCAATCCTCTCCGCCACGCTTTCATCGTCAATATCGGCGACCAAATTCAGGTAAACAATAAAAATAATATTTTTGCTATTTCCATTTTTTCTACTAATTTACCACATATAAATCACCACTAAGAAATATGAAAAAAAATGTTAATGCTAAGGAAAAACAGTCAATAAAATGTTGAAAAAGAGTAAAATACAAGCTGAGTCATGATAGTTGGTACTAAAAGAGGATTCTAGTTGTAGTCCCATTTTTTAGACATGACTTAAAATAGCAATATTTGACTAAACGATTCGACTGCATGCCAAAATTTTAATATATACTAAGATTTTTCTAAAAAAAGTTGTAATGATTTATGTCACTTCTGCAGCATCCAATGATTTGATTTTATATAAGACGATATTTTAAATATATAAGTAGAAAAATAAATTTAGTGGTTGTAACTTTTTAGAGTACCCGCATCAAAAGGAATCATATTTCAAAAGACAAATTGCACAAAAAGTAAATATTTATTCGTAAAGAAAAATATAACAAATTTGTTATTATTAAAAGAAGATGGCCGTTTGATGAAGTAGAAAATTAGTTATGCAATAGAATCAAATGTGGTATTCGGTTCATATATTTGATATAGCTATACTAACAAACACATTCTCATGATGTAAAAATGGCAGATACTAAGCAACTCGAAATATAAGAGCGTGGAGCATCGAGTGATTGTAAATTCGGAAAAAGAAAGGCTATCACTTGCATTCTTCTATAACCCTAAGAGTGACATTCCGATCCAACCAATGCAACAACTTGTCACCTCTACGATGCCTCCTTTATATCCTCCCATGACCTTTGATCAATATCGACTCTTTATTAGAACGCAAGGTCCACGTGGAAAATCCCACGTTGAGTCTCATATATCCCCTCGTTAATTGATATATATCTACTTCACAAAAATGTCCGATATTAACGAGATAATTAAGTTCCATTGTTTTGCAACTCCATTTACACAAGGATACCGAAGCTATATATGGAAGCTCAAAGAACTACCAAGAGATTCCAAAGATCGGCGAAGATATATATATTGAGATCAAAGTTAATCAATTATATACCGAGAACTATCATCTTTGTTTAAGTTATTTTGTATGTACCCTAGCTTGTAGTTTCTATATCTTTATAGTTTTCTTTTTGGTTCTATTGTACTATATATAAATTCAATAAAGATGTTGTTTCTTTAATAATTTATCGGTATCCATGATTAATGTTGAAGCATGCTAATCAATAATCATGCCCTTCCTCTATGATTAGTGACAATAATAATTGGAGCTTATCGGTATTAGTCTTCTATGTATTGATTGAGCAACTAATTAATCTATCAGACAATTTGGTTTGTCTTATAAAAGTAATATTACACACAAATGGACGGACATGTGAACGCAATAAATATCTAGTATCTAACGATGGTAGTATGGTACGCATAAGATTAAGTTATGTATATAGAAAGGATAACTCGATCGTGTTGACCCTATTATAGAATCTTGTTAGATCCGATTTAAGCTCTTTATAATATACAGTTGGGACTTGGGGGCTTGTAATTAACGGTTACGAAGATCAAGATTGGACAGATAACACTTTCAACAACCCTAAACTAAAAATTTCTGAGCCTCAAGCTGACTTTTCTTTGGATTACCCTTCTTGTTACATGCATGATCATTTTTATAAATTGATGATTTGTGCTGATTGTTTTTTTTGTCAAAACATGTATTAGCTTAAACCTCAAAACATGTATTAGCTTAAACCAAACCCAGCTACAAATCGTGGTCATCGAATCATGGTTTTTAATTATTCAATCGACAAATTTAACATTTAGTTGAAACTCTTGTATTGTTCGGTTAGTAAAATTTATAATAGAAGTTGAAATATGTTGTTATTCAGTTAACGATTACTTATTGATTATAAAACTAAATGAATAATTTTTAATTAAAAAATATAAAATTATTATTATTATTATTTTTATTTTTTTCACAAAAAATATAAAATTATTATCAATCATATGTTTGATTGAAAAAAACTAAACTTGGGGGTAGAGATGATTTGGATTTGTTATTACTAACTAAT
>OVAQ01000493.1:0-30661 GCA_900406345.1 Erysimum cheiri
AAATCCATTAAAATCCATGAACGAATAAACCCCCCTTAGAGTTCATTCAACTTAAAAGATTCGCTCAAATAAACCATTAAAGCAAGTGTTTTTTGAGCTTGAAATCTAAGACCATTAATCTTGCTATCAAGAAACTCAAACATCGAAGTCCCAGCAAAAGAGCTGAAACGAAAGAAAAGACAGATCCTTTGGATTATAAACAAAGCCAAATCGATGAGACTTAAAATCAAACACTTACAAGACCCCAGAAATTAGAGATTTTGTCATCGAAGACGACCCAAGTCAAGAGTCAACAAACAAACCCATTAAACGAAAAATCCAGATCTTTAAAACTCATAAAGAAAAAGGATTTTTGAACTGATGAAATGAGCTTAAAGAGAAGAAGGAAGAACACATACACGAAGAAGCAGATTACTGATATTGCAACGGCGACGTAATCGCTGGGACAACCACCAGTTTTAGCACATCCATTAACCATTTGTCTTCAAGCATATCAGCTCTCTCTCTCTTCTCCGCTCGATTTCTGGACTTTTGAGGTTTTCTCTTCTCTTCTGAGATATTTTTTGGTTTTCAAAGCTTGTTGCTTTAATGTCAAGGTAAAGTGAACAAATTTCTATAAAATCAATTAAAGAAACTTGATTTATCGATGTTGGAATTTAGAAAAACAAAAAAAGTTTTCATCTTTAAACAATTCACACAATGAAAAGAGACGTCTTTGTCTCTTCATTGTTCACGTTTCTGCTCCAAGCTGACTTTTTTTGACCAGAAATCACTTCCTTTTTCCGGTAACTATACTCTTCAATCAATTCAATATTTAAATAAACTCGGAACATAATTTTTATATATTTTCATAGAACAGTATTTTCATTAAAAAAACAAGAGATTTTATGATTGGTTTTTCACTTTTCACTTCATTAATGTATAGACTATAGAGATCAATTTTCACTTTGTCCTTTGTGACAGACGTTGGTACAATAAAGTTACTATAATCACCCTCTACTATAGATAAGTAAAAAAACCACCCAATGAAATTGTAAAATTTTCAATTTACCCCCTTTGTAAATTTTGTGCATTTTCACTCCAACGACTTGAGCTTGGAACTATATCGCCACAACAAACCTCCCACCAAATTATTGAGCGCGTGCGAGGCCATCGGAACAATAAGACTCGACGACAAAACCGCTGCATAACCATAGACTATACCGACAATAGACGCCCTGAAAATTTCAAGAAACCGCAACAACATTTAATAGCTAAACTCCGGAAATGCGATAAAGAGATGCAAGAACGTGCCAAGATTCGAACTACGCAACTCTCATCAACATTGAGGTACCAAAATGTTCAATAAAAATTGGTTTACCAAACAGCAAAAGAATACTTTCTTCCACTTCCGAGATGAAGTAAACCGAAGATGAGTCCAACCGCTACAATACCACTCCAATTGGTTCCAAACAAAGGCATCAATGCACCTCTAAAAAGCATCTCCTGTGAATACATCAATCAAACCAATGAACTTAAATATTTTAAAGGAAATAACATTTTGTGTTTGTATCTTTGATTGTTAATTTCTTACCTCACTAATTCCAGGTAACATTGCAACAACAAGGTAATCTAGAGGTTCGAGTGAAGTAAGAATCTGCATAGTAATAAATACCAAAAGGAGACGATAAGCGGAGTTTAGAGAACCGAATGAATGTAATGAGTAATGTTTTACCTGTCGGTTTGATGCCTCACTAGAATCAGCAAAATCTGGCCAAGAATTTAGTAGCAAGAACCTACTTGATGATATAAACACAACAATTCCAGCAATTAACCCGAGATGCCAAGTTTCAAACCCAACTGCAAACAATACAAACAAGTTTTGTTTATTGATTAATCTCTCAAATGATAAATTACACCACATAATCGGTTTTTCGAAATGTTACATGTTATGTCACTAGAGAAGTCTGTGACCGGTAATCCTTGAGTTGAAGCAACATGAGACGCCTACTAGTGACAACCAAAATCAGTTAGATACAAATGTTAGAATCACAAAAACCAAAACTTTTTAAAATGGGATTCACCTGTCTAATGATTAGACCTAGTGCAGCCATTAAACCAGAAGTTACAGTACACGCCTGAAGCACTTTGTCTCGAGGAGCAACAACAACATCAGTAGAAGAATCCTTTGAAGTTGGAGCTTCCTCAAATCTTTCTTCTTCTGTAACATATCTTGTGGTTATGTCTTTACCTTTTTGAGACTCTCTTTTGAGTTTCTTAAGTGATTTACGACTAGAAGAGGCTCTCACATCAAATTTAAAACCCTGAAAATAATAATAATAAATAAGACAATTAGATCATCTGTTAGCAGATTTTATTCGGACCAAGAAGAGGCAGAATTAAAGAATCTTACAGTAACTGCTTCTACTGTTGGAGCATCATATAGCTTAGGATTGGAGCCAACTGATCAAGTAAGCACAATTCAACCAAAAAAAGTTCAAAATTTATAGAATACACATAAAATTGGAGTTAGGAATGGAACTTACCTACCTGGACGAAGGAGATGAAGAGAAGTTGAAGCTCCTCTGCTCCAAGATTGCAGAGCGATGAAACCCATCAGAGATTATAAAGTATGTGCTTTGGTTCATAGAGACTCTGCTTCCAAAACAAACAAATGAAGAGTTTGATGACAAACTCATAAACGAGAGGTCTGTATCTCGCGGTCTCGCCAGCTTCATACGGCGTCGTTTAGCAGACACACACACGGAACGAAGAAAGAAAAAAAACAAATTTTATAATCCATTTTACAAGAAAGGGACATGTGTCCTAATGTGATTGTCTCTTGTGAATTCAAAGTTTTTAGCTTTCTACATCAGAACAAGTTGAAACATTGACAAAAGCTAGTCTTTTTATTCTCTCTTATTAGATTACATACAAGATGAAGGGAGAGACAGAACAAACGATATAAGGTATGTATGTATGATCAGAGAGGGATTCGATAAGTGGGATCGAACATCTTCAATATAAACAACAACTTGCCTTTGGCACCTCTTGAGATTCTGTAAAACAAGAACATTGTTTTAAGATTCAAAACGTTTTGGTTGTGTGTTCCATAGAAATGAAAAACTATCATTCACTACTAACCGTAGTTCCTCATCCACATAGGTAATCTCTAGTTCACCGCGTGCGCTATCAGGTGCTTTTACAGGAATCTGCACAGCAAATACTAATCAGTAAAAGAAGCATATTGTGTATGAACCAGTACAGGTTCTCTTATGGACGTAAGCAGCAAGAGTTTTGGTATTACTTACAAAGCCGAGAATTTTAAACACTTGGAGTTTTACAGCAGCCTTCTTCGAATTAAGCGGTGTCAAGTCTCCAGTTACCTAGAAAACATTGTAGTTTGCTATAAGTATATGAGTCTCATTTTACAAACTCATATACTATGATAAAACTTTGATATTAGTCCTCCTTTCTTCTTGCATAGTCAGCCACAATGGAACTTGATCATACATATATGTGACAAAGTCGCAAAGTTTTGTACATTTTGAACATTTATTGCAATGGATTACATCAATAGGTTTCCACATCACAGAGAAAAGAGCTTCTTATATGGTCTATCACAACGCAAAAACTACTTGTGGAAATGGTACAAAAAGAGAATTCAGCGGTTTGAAACTTTACCGAGTTATAGAAAGGCCAAGTCTCCATTCTTTGTATTTTTAGTGTATCCACATTGATAGATTGGTAGTTGGTTATTGATCTTAAGAACTTTGGTTTCTGTTACATTGTCAAAGAGACAGAAAAAATGACACAAGAAGCCAAAAAAAAACATATACACAACAACAAGACAAGTTTCAATGATTCAAAGTTGTAACCTTTGTTTGCAAAATGGGAACAGAGGTTGTATAAATGAGCTCCCATTTCCCATCGGTTAAATCAGACTTGAGAGGTTCCTTGGTTGGGTTTACTGCTTCCACCTTACGTGCCAACTGTCACAATTCAAACAAAATTCACTCAGATTAGTCTCTCAAATCACATTCTCTAGATCCTAATGTGCCAAAACTATTCTCAAGACCCTAATGGTTCCTACAAGGAAGATAAATCAAGAACCTGATCAATCCTAAGCTGGTCATCAGGCGAAGCCTTAGCACCACGTTCAAGAGGCTCAATGGCTTCAAGAAGTTCTTGTTTGAGCTGTTTCTGCTTCTTGGCTCGACCGTTTCTTGTCAGAAACGTAGGAAGAAAGCTGAAAACAGCTTGGATTCTCAATCTTTCCCGATCACCTTTTCGAATACTTTGTAACTTTGTAGGAACGGCAAAGCCACTGTCCGGCTTCATAAGACTGCCGGGAAGATTAAATCCGTCGGCTGGAGACATTAAAACTCCAGTCTTTAAAGCCATTGATATCAAAACAGGACAAAAGCTTTTCCAAAGAGTGGCTGCTTCGTTTCAGAGAGACTCTGTTCGAAGATAGACAATTAGACACATAAAGAAGGAAAAAAGAGAAATCGTTGCTCAGTCTTCGCCGCCATGGCTGACAAGAACATCACGCAAGTCACAAAGATAAGATCTTTTTTTCCTCTCTTTAAGACTGACTAATCGAGAGGCCCTGGTTGTTTCCGACTTACGTCGTCGTTTGAAACGAATGTTAATTTCAAATTGTCCAAAGGCTCTCTACCTTTCTTTCGGTCTAAAACTAAAATCAAGAAAGAAACACAATGAGAAATAATCATTTATATGTTTATAATTTCAATCTCCATGTTTCCAACACAATGAGAAATCATTTGTTTCGATAGACATAAATCGGATCGAACATATTCAATATAAACAAGTTGCCTTTGTCACCCTTAGATAACCTGCAATGCAAACCAACATTGTTTTAAGATTCAAATGTTGTTGGATGTGTTTTCATAAAACACAAAATGAAAACTTTCATTCACTACTGAGTACTGACCGTAGTTCCTCGTCCACATAGGTAATTCATTCAGGTGATTTTAATAGGAATCTTCACACCAAACACCAATCAGTAAAAGAAGCATATGGTATCTGGATGAGTGCAGGTTCTATTACAGACACATAGATATAGAAGCAAAAGAGTTTCAGTACTTACAAGGCCAAGCATTTTAAACGTTTTACAGCAACTTTCTTTGAATTGAGGGGTGTCAAGTATCCATTTACAGCTAATATCTGAGTCTCATTTTACTAACTCTGCTAAAGGCATATTACTCCAAAGATCTTAATCATTTGTTCTTCCCTAGTCTGCCATAATGGAACATTTATAACATAACGTCCATAGCTTTTCTAGTTTCCACATCATAAAAAGAGCTTAGTATATGGTCTAACAAGACGCTAACCTACTTGTGCAAACGGTACAAAAAGAATTCAGCGGTTTGATACTTTACTGAGTTATAGAAAGGCCAAGCCTCCATGTTTTGCACCTCTAGTAGTTCGTTATTGATCTTAAGAAGCTTGGTTTTATGTTACATTAATTTTCAAGATATAAAGCAAATGAACTTATCGGGTTAAACAATTGCAAGAACAACCTACTAAAACAAGAAATGAGAAGCAGATCATGGAATAACACGGCTAAACTTTCTGCATTCCGTAGGAGATCTCTGTTCTTCTCCCTGACAGAAGAACAAGGTCGCCGGACACCACGAGAAGCAGTTTCCATCGAGCTGCACGTTCGCTGAGCCAGGCTTGAGCGCCATTAAAGGACCCGGTACGACTCCGAATAAGAAATTCCCGCCTAGTAAGAGTCTTTGAAACCCGGCGAATTCGGATCCTGGCGATACAGTTTTCCAAACATATTGTGTAGGAATCATACCAAAGAAGTTGTTGTTCTCTAACGACAAAGCTGAGAGCTTTGGTGATAAACCCAAGAACAGAGGTAAAGGGCCTTGAATCCTGTTGTTACTAAGATCAATGGATATGAGTTCACTAGGGAGACTCAAGGGTGAGTAGTAAGGTGAATCTAAAGAAGTGAAGCCATTGAAGGAGAGTGTTAGCTGCTGTAGAGACTGATGAGTGAAGATGAAAGATGGGATTGAGCCACTGAGTTTGTTGTGGCTAAGATCAATCACTTGGAGAGAGTTATAAAGTTTGAAGCTTTGAGGGATTGTTCCTTGAATGAGATTGTTTCTCATTGAGATTTGGACTAGAGACTCCGGTAACGATGGGATCCGACCCGAGATGTTGTTATCGCTAGCGTCGAGGTAATAGAGGTTCTTGAGTGAGCTTAGATCGGGAAATTCGCCGGAGATGTTGTTAAGCTGGATTTCTAACCGTTTGAGGTTAGAAAGATTGTTGAAACTCATCGGAACAGAGCCGTTGAGGTGGTTACTGTCGAGGAGAAGCTCCTGGAGATTCGACATGGATCCGAATGAATCGGGTATGGATCCTGAGAAGGAGTTTGAAGAAACGGCGAGGCGAATGAGATGAGTGAGATTGGAGAGAGAGTTAGGAAGTGAACCGGAGAAGTAGTTGCCGGTGAGATCGAGGATCTGGAGATAAGGGAAGTTGAAGGAGACGGAGGAGAGAGAGCCGGAGTATCCGGCTTGGTCAAGACCGAGTTCTGTGACCCGACCCGATTTGCAGCGGAACCCGCAAGTGAATGTGTCGCTGAAGAGACTGTCACATGGATCGATGGAGAAATCCCAAGTACTTAGACAAGAGCCTGGAGTTATTGATTTGGTATCTATTGAGTTCTTTAAGTCTTTGAGAGCTGTTACATCACTCAAGAAAGTCTTGGACTCTGCTGAAGATAGAGTGAGTAGAAGAATTAGAAGAGATTCAAGTGAAGCCATAAGTAATGAGACATGGTTTGGCTTCTCAGACATGTTTAGAAGAAGAAGAAGAAGAAGAAGAAGAAGAAGCAGAGCGGGTTTGGAGTGAATAATGACCGTTGGATGAGAGAGAGAGATAGAGATATGTAAATTTATATCATGTGTGCCATCAGACAGAGTGAATGTGTGATTGGTCCTACACACCATCCACCAGAATAATGTATGAGTTTTATATTCCGTTAAGATTCCATAGCAGAACAACTCGTGATTTCTTATTACGTGACGACATTACCGTTTCACATGTCATAAATTGACAAATAATCATTTTCTAGCTTCCAAATGTATTACGTACCCATTTAAATCATAAAGTCTTGGTTGTTGACATAAAAAAGAAAAAGTTATTATAGGCTTGTAGGGAGCAAGGTTGGTGAGTTAAAACCAAACCAGTTTTTAGATACAAATGCTAGAATCATTTCTTCTTTTTATGTCTTTACTTTGTTGAGACTCTCTTCTGAGTTTCTCAAGTGGTTTACGACTCGAAGAAGCTCTTACATCAATGTGTTGTTCAACATTGCAAGCAGAACAATGTTGAACAATAATCCACTTTAGTCAAAGGGACATGGGTTCTTTTCTAATTGTCTCTTGTGAATTCATAGTTTGGAGCTTTTTATCTCGTATAGTGCATCAGAACAAGTTGAAACATTGACAAAAGCTCGTCTCTTATTTTCCCTCTTATTAGAATGTTAGATTACATACATGATGAAGAGAGATATATAAGGTATGTATAATGGCTCGGAACCATTTTTGTCGACAGATCAGAGAGGGATTCGATAAGTGGGATCGAACATCTTCAATATAAACAAGTTGCCTTTGTCACCTCTTGATAACCTGCAAAACAACATTGTTTCAAGATTCATTTTGTTAATTGGATGTTTGTTCATAAATCATAAGAATGAAAAAATTCATCTCACTACTGACCGTAGTTCCTCATCCACATAGGTAATCTCTAGTTCACCGCGTGCGCTATCAGGTGCTTTTATAGGAATCTACACAGCAAACACCAATCCATAAAAGAAGCAAATGGTGTCTGAATCAGTATCCAGGTTCTCTTATCGACACACGCACACGCATATAGTAGCAAGAGTTTCAGTGTACTTACAAGGCCAAGAATTTTAAACACTTGGAGTTTCACAGCAACCTTCTTTGAATTTAGAGGTTTGATGTCTCCAGTTACCTAGGAAAAAATTGTAGTTTGCTAATATATGAGTCTCATTTTACCAACTCTAGTAGAGGAATAATACTCATAGAGAGAGTAAAGACTCTCCAAAGATGATAAAAGTTTGTTCTTAATCATCTGTTCTTCCCTAGTCAGCCACAATGGAACATGATCATATATGTGACAAAGTCTACAAACTGTATTGTACATGTTACATATTGAACATTTATAACAATGGATAACGTCCATAGATCTAGTTTCCATATCATAAAAAGAGCTTAGTATATGGTCTAAAGACACGAACCTAGTTATACAAATGGTACAAAAGGATAATTCAGCGGTTTTGAAACTTTACCGAGTTAAAGAAAGGCCAAGTCTCCATGTTTTGCACCTTTAGTGTATCCACATTGATAGATTGGTAGTTTGTTATTGATCTTAAGAACCTTGGTTTCTGTTGCAAAATCAAAGAGATAAGAAAGAATGACACAACAACACCAAACACAAACATAGATACAAGTTTCAAAGATTGCAAGTTCCAACCTTTGCTTGCAAAATCGAAGCAGAGGTTGTATAAATGAGCTCCCATTTCCCATTGATTAAATCAGACTTCAAAGGCTCCTTGGTTGGATTAACTGCTTCCACTTTACGTGCTAACTGTTTTTATACAAACAAAAGTCACTCAGATTAGTCTCTCAAATCACATTCTCTAGACCCTATATGTACCAAAACTATTCTCAAGAACCTAATGGTTTCCTACAAGGAAGATAAAATCAAGAACCTGATCAATCCTAAGCTGGTCATCAGGTGAGGCCTTAGCACCACGTTCAAGAGGCTCAATGGCTTCAAGAAGTTCTTGTTTGAGCTGTTTCTGCTTCTCAGCTCGACCGTTTCTTGTCAGAAACGCAGGAGGGAAACTGAAGACAGCATGGACTCTCAATCTCTCTCGATCACCTTTTCGAATACTCTGTACCTTTATCGGAACGGCAAAACCACTGTCCAACTTCATAAGACTGCCTGAAAGATTAAAGCCGGTGGTCGGAGACATCGGAACTCTAGTCTTTAAGCACGAAGGTAAAGCCATTGGAATTAAAACACAGAAGTCAGAACAAAGAATTTCCAATGGTGCTGATTCGTTTCAGAGAGACTCTGTAAAATTGAGAGCTCTTTGCTCTGTCATTGCCATGGCTGACAAAAACACACGGACAACATCACACACACCACCGCAGTTACAAAGATAAGATTTTTCATTTTCCTCTCTCTGAAACGAGAGGCTCTCAGTGTTTCACTGTTTCTGACTCATTACGGCGTCGTTTTGAAGCAAATGTACATACAGTGCTACATGGTATAGTACTTGTTGGAACACAGCTCCTTGAGTTGAGGCTTGTGTTAAATTTTAACCACTCTTTAATCCTTATCTGGTTTTGATCTTTGTACTAGACCTAAACCAACTCGCTTCTCATTTATTTAACTTGGTATTGTTGAAAAATTAACAGTGAATAGAAACGATATAGGAAGGTCATGGATCCATCCAGTCATCCAGACATGAGACATGCATGAAAGAAGAGAAAGAGAGAAATTATCTAAGCAGCTTTGAGGAACTTCAAGGTCTCGTCGATGTGTTTCTCAGGCTGGAACTGGTTGTTGTAGATGAGCTGAACAACACCGTTTTTGTCAAGGACATAAGTCTGTCTACCTGGCAATGCCCCAAACAAGTCTCCTGGCACTCCCCAGTCTTTTCTCACCTTATTCCCTTCGTCGCTTAACAGTGTGTACGGTAGTTTGTATTTGCTCGCAAACGCCTGCAAAATGTTTTAAAGTCCTTCACCCTCTTTAAAACCAAGAAGACGAAATCGTTTTATTCAGAAATCAGATTATGGTGTGTGTACCTTGTGAGAAGCAGAGTCATCACCACTAATGCCAATGACCTCTGCACCGGCCTTCTTGAATTTCTCATAAGAGTCTCTGAAAGAACAAGCCTGTTTGTATACAAGTGAAACCATTTACGTTTTACAAACACTAGATACACACAATGAATGGCGTAAAAGAAAAGAAAGTAGAAACTAAGGACCTGCTTGGTGCAGCCAGGAGAGTCATCTGCAGGGTAGAAGTAGAGAACAACAGGCTTCCCTTTAAACTTTTTGAGGCTCACCGGCTTTCCATTCTGATCCTTTAATGTGAAGTCTGGTGCAGCCTGTCCCTTGTTAACCTGCTGTCCACCAAACATCACAAATAGAAGAATTCAAACAAGACTAAAGAGAGTCGCGAGGTCGCCTAATGCCGCGTTAGCTGTGTATCTTTGATGCGTATAAACAGAGGATTGAACATATTCAGGAGCATTCTACCATTTGCTTGATTTGAGGTTAGTGAAAGTTTCTCTAGAACAAACACTGATTACAAGTTTCTTTGATTGTGTACTACACTGAGAGACTCATTCCTGAATCTCACTGAGAGACTCATTCCTGAATCTATCATCATAACATTCAAATTCAGACCCAAAAAATACTCAATTTTTACATCTTATGTGTTCTTAACCACAAATGCGTTTCAGTTTTACATCTCAAGAATCTTTTTTTCAGTAGCATGCAGATTTTGATTCTTATAATCGTACAGTAGCAAATCACACACATATAGAATACAAAAGAGAAATCTATTGTCTTTGCTTACATCTTAATGCTCAACAACAAATATAAAACATTTGGCAGAATACTACAGCAGTTATCTAGGAACAAACACAACATAAAATTCCAAACAACATTGGTCTAACGAAGGAAGCTAATTCCCAGAACTAGTTATTACCAAATTGTAGCAAAAACAACCTATCAATCGAATAATGCAGATTCGTGAAATGTACCTTGGCAAAGATTGAGCTTTTGAGAGAACATGAAGAGAGTGGGGAAACATAAGACGAGTGAGAGAGTCTGGAGCCAAAGAAGTTAGATTCTGATGATTTTGTTGGAACTGAAAATTGGGTTTTGGTGACAAGTGTCTTTCTCTGTGGGAGAGAGTGAAGTTTGTTGTGATTACATAAAGTGAAAGATGAAGAACAAGTAGCCATTTTTCTTCTCTAACAAGATGTCTCTCACCCTTTGAAGTAGAAAGTAGCTGAAGATAGAGAAACATCACACACACACACCACAGTCCACAGAGATAAGATTTTCTCTCTCTCCTCTGAAACAAGAGGCCCACACCACAACACCACAACATCAACTATTACGGCGTCGTTTTAATTCAAATGTAAAAAGGATAGCTTTGCCATTTTCTTCCTGTCTAATACTAAGAACCATTAAAAATTGAAGATTAGACCCCCAATTGATTTCTTTATTTCAAATCTCTATCTATGTAATACAAATGATACAAGATTTTGAGACTACAAAACTATAGAGTACATAGTTATATGAAGACTTGAGTTCTACCTATTCTACACAGCTCCTTAAAGCTTGAGGGCTAGAGTTACCTATATATCATAAGCTTGAGATGAGATTACGAGCTGAAAGGACAAAACTTTCAAAATCTTCAACGTGAAGCCGAATCTTTACGATTATCGTCCAGTGTGTTTCATATCAGCTGTTGAAGAAATGACTAACCGGCTTTGTCTCTGACGTATGTGTACCTTAGTTCTACAGAATATTAGGAGACATATTTTCTTGAGTTTTTATCTTAGTCTGCGTTTTGGAGGAGGGATGAATCTTGCAGCTTTTGTGCTTCTCCATGATTGTTTTTTTGATGTTTCTGATCTTTATTGAGGAAGCTTTATGGGGAGTTTGAGGAGATCTTTTTATGTTCTCTGTTCCTGGAGCTTGGTTCCTGCGGAATCTCGGTGAAGTTAGGCTTATCATTGGTACCTGCACATAATTATAATGTTATACATCAAGATTCAATATCCAAACTTATGAGAAAGTTACAGTCTGTTAACTAGCTTTTATACTTTACCTGAAAACCACCAACTTGTGGGTTCTTCTTGTGTTCTTCAGATGCTAAGTGAGTGTTTTGATTTGCCTTGAAGCCATACGACAATTTATCTTTTCCAGTGTCCTCTTTCTTGTTCTTTTCTTCTAGCTTCTTAAAAAACTAACAGACAAAGGAGCCACAACAAAAGAGAGATTCATTAAACTATGGCTCTATTAATGTACTATATGGCTCTATTAATGTACTATGTCTGAAAGATAAATAATGGGGATCGTCTCTAGTTCTACCTCTTTCCTCCTTTCTGCCCTTTCATCACTTCTGAAGATGAATGGAGAAGATACAGTGAAAGACTTTGCTTTGGTTCTGCAATGAGTTGAAAGATTTTCACCGCTGCAATGCATTAAACAAAAACATCCCATTTTATTTCCACATAAATAGAGAACTAACGCAACCACTTTCGATAAACCATCTCAAGCCATTGCAGTAAGTAACATAAGATAGTAAGTATTTCTCTAAGTGGTACTTAAACCACGTACCCGACAGAAGATAGTTTTTGCACATTGTTGGGTATTTGGCGTGAAACTGAAGTCCCTACAGTTATGTTTCTCCTGTATATAAGAAGAAACCAAGTTAATCATAGGCTTGGGTTAGTAAGTTAAGTTATAGAAAAAAGAGATGAATGTTGCTGAAGATGGGTGGATCAGTAACCTTTTGTTTTCTGATAGCTGATTCTTGGGAGGAGGAAGTTCGGGTAACAAGACAGCAGAGGCCTGCAATATATGTAAGAGTCTGTCTCAGCATACATGCCTGTGATATAAGCAATGAAATGGAGAAACTTGGGAGGAGAATTACACTGGTTGAACATTTTGCAGCTTTAGAACCTTCTTTGGATGTTCGAGACAAGGGTCTTTTGTAGCTTTTTGAAGCTCCCGTTGGTTCGTTTCCACTTGGGAAAACACTATTTCTAGCATTTGATAAAGTTGTTTCCTGTGTAGTGGAGTTTCTTGCCAGTTTTTTTGGGACTGTTTTGGTCGTTTGACGAGCAGAAGAAGCAAAGTTGAGTGACATATGAACCGAACTTGGACCTGATCTCTTCTTGTCTGCTTTCGCTGCAGTCTTAGCATTGGTATTACTTCTAGAACCGTTTTGGGACATCCCGGCAATTGTTTTGTCCGTATTACCAGTAGGGGCACAGCTGATTGACATGTGAAAAGGTTCAGGAGGTGATCTGTTTTGCTTCTTTGATACACTAATTGACCTTTTACTACTCGAGGATGACTCTTTTCTAATGCTCTTAAGTAAATGATCTAGTTCTACAAAGGAGGATTCCAGTTTTGAAATTCCACTGCAGGCCTTCGTTCCCGAAGAAGTAGAATTCTCCTGAAAAAGCCATGGACGTTTAGAGAAAAACAAAACAGAAAACTTCAATGTCATAAAAATGAATTTGATGCATTACCTCATCAAGAACATTGTCTTCAGGAACAACCACTGACTTCAAGTTTTCCACTTCACCAGTTTGAGCATCTGTTGTTTCATCCATTACAGGAATTGAGGGAACAACAGACACTTGTCCATGCCTTACTTCATCCATAGCCATATCATTATTCACCACTACTGGTACTTGTGAATCAACGAGAATATCCTTTGGTATTTCACAAACAATCTCATCACTAGCTTTAACCTTTACTTGTTCGATCTTCTTCGTCTGTGTAACTACTCTCCCAGTAGCTCGGTTCTTGAAATGAGCTTCAAAAAAAGCTTTCTTCTCAGCCACAGAACCAGGTTTAGTAAACCTCTCAACCTCTTCCAAGTAACGATTCTGAGTAAAAGCTGACCATTTCGCCCATGCCAAAGATTCATTCGCAAATCTTCCAAACGATACTGATTCCGTAAGCACACGATTAGGTTCCACCTGCAAACCAAAACCAAATCTCAAATCTCAAATTCTCTTCCCAGAAACTTCAAATTCACCAAACAACACTCTACACGAAACATTATCAAAATTCCCAAATCATAAATCTCGTATGGAGAAATCAAATCAGAACGATTGAGAAACGAATCTTAAAGAAACTGACCTCGTTGATTTCATGAGATGAGAACTGTGCAGGTTGCGAGAAGGATCTCACAAGACAGATTGATTCTCCCATTTTTGATTTTTGTTTTCTTCAAGATCCAAAAACCCTAATTTTATCCCCAAATCTGAGAAACTGAAACTAAAATCTTTAAGAGCTTCGGCTGCAAATCTCCAAAGTAGGTCCGAAGTCTAAGCATATCATTTAAATTTTCCCCAACGGCCACTTCCTTATTTTATTACGTCATTTATAGAATAATATTTTATCTAATACTGGAATAAAATAATTACATTTTATAGAATGTTTAGTCTTTTTTGTTTCTTTTTGAACTATTTTTAGTGTTTTTTCTGTGGATGTATTAAATTCATTATGGTAATTCTTCTTGTCCAAATATTAGTTAATAATAAACACTAATGTTTGCCTTTTAATATTATTAAGTTATGAGAGTGTGCTCCAAGTACAATTTTATTTTTAGTGCTACAGTAATGAATTATAGAAATTTATAAAAGTTTTGAAAGAGGCAAAAAAATTGTTCATGTTTTTACTTTTTGTTAAAAGAATATTAGTACATGGTAATTGACAAATGTTAACACAAGATTACTTAAAAATGACTTGTAATTAATATCATAAACGAGAAAGTGATTTTAAAAAAAAAATTTGTAATATATATCATCTCCTGGAGTATTTATTACATCATCATATTTTTTGCCCGTTATCTGAATTTCAACTTTTAGTGGCTTCCCAACGGCTAGTCAAAATAGAGCCAATTTCAACAAACATATCCGGTTTAGATCACTAAACCGGGTTTAATCAGATAACATGGAGAAATGGTTGGATCACGCTAGGATTCAGAGAAGCAAAATTGAGCAATTCTCGATCTTGTTCAAAAAGCTTCATCTCTTGTTCATTCAGATTCACCCAAGCTTCAATTCCACCAACATCTTTCGTGTCGAGGAGCGTCACGATGTTCTTCTGTCTAATCGAAGGAAACCCGACCCAAACCGGTTTTCCCCAACCGAAATCGTTTTCGTACAAACCGAACCGACAAGCACTCGAGAAGATGTAGAAATCGAAATCTCCACTTGCAA
The DNA here is from genome assembly GCA_900406345.1 of Erysimum cheiri. NCBI lineage: Eukaryota > Viridiplantae > Streptophyta > Magnoliopsida > Brassicales > Brassicaceae > Erysimum > Erysimum cheiri. The sequence goes on from OVAQ01000493.1 coordinate 15,050, forward strand.
TCATATCTCCTGCTTCTTTCTGGTAGCTACATATGATCTCTGTTGCATTTGGGTTTCCTATAAGCTTTGGTACATGGTTATATCGAAATCTCTGTTTTGCTTTTCGTATTTCGGAAACCAAAGTTTGAAGCTTTGTCTGGTTTATTCCTTCCTCTGCTTTTGCTGCAAAGTAGCTCACAAGATTCCCAATTGAATTCTCTGTGAACGGTGGAGAGACTCGAGAGCGTAGACTCGTGGAATTTGCAAGAATCGATGGTTTTGATGTTCTTGAAACTGTTCTTGTCGCTTTCATTGCAGTTTTCCATATAAGAGCTGAAACAGCTTCGACTCTTGTAGGTTGATTCACTTCAAAGCTTGATGCTTTTGCTTGTAAAGCTTGAATACTCGAAGAATCGAATACGAATCTCTTTGAAAGAGTCTGATTCATCATGATCTCTGGCTCAACAACTGGTGCAGGGGAAGTCTCAGAGAAGTTTCCAGGAGGGAAGATCTTGGCTGCGTCGAAAACCGGAGATCCAACTGTCTTGATCGATCCTCGAGACGAAATTGCAGCCCAGCTCTTCATGATTAAACCGATGGAAGTTGCGTCAGCAAATTTATGAGAGATACATACTCCTATAGCCATGCTTCCACATTCAAAGAAACTCGCTTGAGCAAGAAGCAGTTTGGTTCTTGTCTCTATGGAATCAACTGATGTAGGAATCAGTTGTTGCAAGCTGTCTGAACAAGGCTCTTGTAGGAGATTCGAAAGCGGGGAATTAACTTCTGCTTCGAGGAAATCAGCGCCCAAGTCGTTACAATCGATACTTATGTTGCCTTTGAGCCGTCCAGCGAGAGGGTAGAAATGAGTTAAAGTCTCGGATAACGACTTCTTCAGCTTCTGCAATTGCTCGGTTGGTTTGATTCTGTTGTTACCTGAATAGAAGAAAATCATAGGACCAAAGATCGTTGGACCGAGCTGTTCTAAAAGAGAGAGCTTAAACTTCTTTAAGTGGTTTGGAGTTGGAGATGATGGCTTGATGATGTCTCTCGAGATAACATCAACTCTCATCTGGTGAGACCTCCTGAAGATAAACCGACCAAGAGTCATCGCAGAGAGCTTTTCTTCGGTTTCTTTGTTAGAAGAAGAAACCTGTTGTAACAGAACTTTAAACAGGCAAAACCCAAAGATTCTTGCAGGAAAATGCCAATAGATCCTCAGTACACTACAGGACAAAACTTCGAATCCAGATTGAGATTAATTTTAATATTATAGAGCAGTCTCCCATGACCAAAAAAAAAAAAAAAAAAAAAAAAAGCAGTCTNCAGTCTCTTTCACCTATAAACTAAGAAACTTCAGACAATAGAAAATTCGTGTTTTCAATAACAAGATGTTTACATGAACGAAGTATACAGACAAAACAAGAACTGAAGAGGAAAATACCATCTGGCTAAAAACCCCTCACACTGTTTAACTGAATTAAACTAGTCTTGAAGTCGAAACCAGAGACTTTGAAGCAAGCAAGCAAAGTAAATGTATATACCTTTCAGGCGTAAAGACAAGAAAAACAAAACAATAAACTGATTTGTTGCATCGCGCAAAAGTGCAGCAAAAACTCTTACTTCGCCATTGATGTGTGTCCCTTTGAAGCAACAATCTCCTCTAGCTGTTTCCAGGTTTCTCCATTCTTCTTCTTAGTATCCTCTGCCTTTTGCTGATCTTCTTGGAACTTGTGCAAACATTCTTCGAATAAGTCTGGATTTGTGTCAGACAAAACCTTGAGAACATTCTCGGTCAAGTTCTTCACAGCCTGATTCCAATGGCTGCTACCATTTTTCTCCAAAGCGGGAAACACTATCGGTAAAATGATTCTGCTGTTCTGTCTCACCAAATTAGTGACATGATCGTTGTTCCATAAGTATAAAGCCCGTTCCGCTACCTAAACACAGAAGCAGTTGATTTTTATGAACGATTCAAGACTCTAACAATCAGGTGAGTGTGTAACTAACAAAACTCTATCTAACTGTTACCTGAAAGTGAGAACTGCTTAAGCACTGAGCAATCTGGCGAGAGAGCGGAATCATACACCTTTCAAACTCTGTTAATTGAGTTGCTTCTAATATCTCCTCCAATTCATTCAAGAACATGATTTCTTTAGAGCTATTAGTAACAGGCCAGTACTTCAACATCCCTCTAATAACGGTATCTGCGAGCTTACAATCTTTCTCAACAAACTGAATAACGCAGTAAGAAAGCTGTTGGTGGTAATTCGGTAAGCATTTCAGTTTGTGTAGAGGAATCAAGACTCGAGTAAGGAAGAGCTTGTGTTCTTCCTTGAGTGGTAAAGCGAATCCATTGATGATGGATCCCAAAACTTCAAGAAACTCCGCGATACCTGAGTGTTTCCCGGTCTCAAATATAAAATCATACAAAATGTTGTTCATAGTTTTCCTGATGAACGGACGATGAACCATAAACCTCCCGTAGATCCGGTGAAGTATCGTTTTCAGATACTCTCTTTCCCTCTGATCTTCAGAATCAAACAAATCCAATAGCTTGAGAACGAATGTATGATCAATGTATTTCTTGGATATCTTGGGGTCTGTGTTGGGAGATGCGACTATTCTTAAAAGGAACTCATAAACAATCTGCAAGTGAGGCCAAGAAGGATTCAAAGAACCTTCTTCTTCTTCCAAATCCAATGCTTCCGAAGTTTTGTTCTTCCATTGTCGATGAGGATTACTAAACAGATTCGCCGATATCATCTTCGTAGCTTCTTGAATAACCGATTCAGAGAACTTCCCATTCCCTGAAGAGATAACATAATCCACAACTTCAAGAAGTGTTTGCCTTTTGATCTCTTTCTCCTTCAGATTCTGTTGAGGCTCAGCGACGAAATCAAACACTACACAACACAACCTAAGCTTCTTAAGAAACAGTTCTTGCTTCTCAGAGATGGAAACATCTCTCAACCTTGGCAATACCTCAAGAGAAACACAATCCAAAGCATCTCCATTTGATGATGATCTCTCGCTTAAAACTTCATCACCTCCTTGATTGTTGTTATCTGGAGTTTGGGATTCACGAAGTTTCTTAGGAAGCTTCCCAAGTATTTGCTTAAACATCTTCTTCCGATCTTTTGTGTCAAACTTCAAGTCTCTTCTCAGATCAGATTCTCACTTAAAAAAAAGCAAAAATCAGATCTCAGAAACTCAAAATCCAAAGATATACTGAACTACTCCTAAGATCATCTCACCACGCATAAGAACAACTCTTGTGAACATATCCCAATCTCTTATTAACTAGATCTCGAGAAGTTATGAATCATCCAGACAAAAGCAAAAGAAGAAAGCAGACAAAACTATGACCCATAAGCAAAGAAAGGAAGTAACTTTATATCATGAATGAAGCGCGTGAATCGTTTCGGGACCTAGAAAGCAAGATCTGGATTGATGATGAATCATAGAAAAGAAGCAAACTTGGGTTTGACCCCAAGTAACCTAAACAATCGAACTACAAAGACAGAAGAAGAAGAAGAAGAAGAAGAAGACGACGAAAGGGTTTAGCTTTTCATAGCTATTGCTTCGTTGGCATAGAGATTAGAGAGATAAAGAGAGAGAGAAGTGGATAAAGATTAGAGAGTAGAGAGAGAAAGAGGGAGAGAGATGGTGACTGAGAGAAGACCGTAAGACCAGAGAAAATTTTTCACTAACGTCTCGACAGTGTTTAGTTTTAAGTCATAACCGATGGATCAACATTTCAAGATTCAAATCCAACCACTGAACCAATCTCTCAATCTCTTTGTAATAATCTTTTGAGAGTTTGTAACCAAATCCACAAAGATTCTCTCTTGAGGTTCTGTTGAAATCTACAAAATTTGGCCTTTCAAAGTCACAATTTTTAACTGATTTTTGAAGAAATTACAAAATTTGGCCTTTAATTGGAAATTAACGAATTTTTTTTTTATGATTTGGAAGAAATTATACAACCGAAACTGCTAAACATCCCAAAGGAAGATATTTTTAATACAAGAAACAAAATGATTCTTTAGCGTGGCAAACTCTAAAGCTGCAATTTTTGCAGGTATCATCAAAGCAGAAGATGGAATGAATCAGACAAGTCTCAAGAAAGTGGAACAAGAGATCATCATTGTACAATGTAGCAAAAAAGAAGAAGAAAACCATTAACATGCAGGAAGATTTTAGAGGAAACAAGAAATAAAAATAATAATGGAAAATCAAAACGGGAACAATCTTACATCTTTTGAGTTTCCTTTTCCCTGAAACGAAGAGACCAAATATGAAACTTTTTTCTCTTCTGAAGTGTATGTGTATTTGAAGAACATGCCAATTCCGATTGAAGTTACAGAAGCTCTTTCGCTCTCTCTTCTCTACAGCTCTAACTTTTATGAAGCCTTTCGCACACCGAGTTCTTCCAAACGTTTCCAAGTGGCTTGGCGTTTTTCTTCGGTTTCAGCTGCTTTTGATTCATCTTCTTTGAACTTTGCAAGGCATTCTTTGAACAACTCAGGGTCAAGGTCGTGGAATATCTTTCTCACGTTTAGTGTCAAGCTATGAACAGCTTGGTTCCAATGTTTCTGCGCGTTTCTCTCCAATGCAGGGAATATGATTGGAAGAATTACTTTACGGTTCTGCATTATCAGATTCTCGATGTGATTGTTGTTCCATAAGAATAAAGCTCTCTCCGCAACCTGAAAAAATCAGACAGGTGCATGTAATGGACTGAAACAAAGATTGAAGCTTTAATCACAATGCACTAGATCCTGAACCTAATAGATTTATATGAAATGAACAACAACCATTTTCCCGTGGAAGATCGTATGCAACCACTGTTTAGCCAAAACAGATTCCTTTCAACGCGAGATACTTTTTTTCCCTTTTTGTAACTTTCTACTTAACAATAACCTTAATATATCTACTTAGCTTAGAAATTGCCCCTCAAGTATCATCTAGAGCTGGATAAACAGTCCTAAACACTGATATTTCCATACCACAAGCCCAACTTTTTCATTTGCTCTTTTGACATAACAACTGGTAGGCTATAACGACTTCTCGTAAGCTGGTTAGGAAACATTTATACACAGTGAAACACTAATACAGTTAAAGTATGTCAAAACGATATGGCCTAGCGAATGTCAAACCCAACACTAACAGCAACAGAGCATTTTTCAGAATTGTCAAAGCACCGGGACATTCGCGAGTTTAAAAACACATGTGAGGTGCTATTATTTCAGAAAGAATGGTACCTGAAAATGCAGACTGTTCAAACATCGAGCTATTTGGCGAAACAGTGGTACCATGCACCGTTGGAATTCCGGTGGCTGAGTTGCTTCGAGTACTTCCTCCAACTCGTTCAGAAACATGACTTCTTTGGAACTATTTGTCACGGGCCAGTATTTCAACAACCCTCTTATAACTGTATCAGCAAGTTTGCAATCCTTTTCCACAAACTGTGTAATACAATAAGACAACTGTTGATGATACATTTGCAAGCATTTCGGTTTGTGGAGAGGTATCAAAACTCGAACAAGAAACACTTTGTGCTCGTCTTTCAAGGGAAGAGCAAAGCCATTGATGATACTTCCCAAGATTTCTAGAAACTCAGCAATCCCGTTATGTTTCTCTGTCTCGAAAACAAATCGATAGAAGATGTTGTTAATGGATTTCCTGATGAAAGGACGGTGAACCATAAATTTACCATAGATCCGATGGAGAATGGTTTTCAGACAATCTCTTTCTCTAGGATCTTCGGAATCAAATAAATCCAGTAACCGCAGGACAAAAGATTGGTCTATGTATCTCTTAGCCAACTTGGTGTCAGTTTCAGGCGAAGCAACAAACCTCAAGAAAAGCTCATACACAAGCTGCAAGTGAGGCCACGCAAGATCCATGGAAGGCTCTTCCTCCTCCAGGTCTAAGGCATCAATAACTTTATTTTCACGCGGTTGAGGATTAAGGGTTCTAAATATATTAGCAGAGACCATCCGGACGACTTCTTGGATACCCACTTCGCTAAACTTTCCATTCGGAGAATTCACATAGTCCACAAGCTCCAGCAATGTCTGCCTCTTAATCTCTTTTTCCTTGATGTTCTTTGTAGGATCCGTGAAATCAAACACTACACGGCACAAGTTCAACTTTTTTATGAACAAGCTTTGCTTTTCCGTGTTTGGAACATCTTTAAAACTCGGCAATGCTTCATAAGGAGTGAAAACCCCGTTGTTGTTGTTGTTGTTGTTGTTGTTGTTTCCACTGCTCTTTAGATTCCCATCTTTAAAACCCGAGTCAGAAGCAGCGGATTTTCCGCCTGCTGAAGCATTCTTACTCTGCAAATTCCCTGATTTTCCGGCGCCATTATCACTGCTTTTCGAAGTAGAAGCATGAGATGAAGAAGAATGGCCATGGCCACCATGTTCACGTCCACGATGATGTTCGTGCTTTGAAGACTTTTTAGGAAGCTTACTTAGAATCTGTTTCCACATAGTTCAAACCCCAAAACACACCAAATGGGTTCTTTTTGTCAACACCAAAACTCAGATTCTCTAATCATCCCCAAAAACCAACAACACCTAGAAGAACAAATCCATCAATTTCAAACTAAGACTTGGTCTTTTCATCATCTGACCCAAAAAAAAAAAACACACACAAATTCATGAAAAAGCTCAAATCTTAGATCAGCTTATAACTTTATAAACAGAATCAAATCACAAACCTGAAATCGAAAGCCAAAAAAGGTCCTCTTTTTGCCCTTTTGTACGAAACCCAAAACAATCTAACCAAAAAAAATCCCAACTTTCGTCGATTTGAGCTCTGAAACAATCGCAAACGAAACAATCAGAGACCAAAAACAAGACAAAAGCTTTCACATTCTCCACAAACACATCCTTAAGATTGATTTCAAACAAGAGAAAAAAGGGCTTCGATTCAAATAACACAAATCGATAATCGGCGATGATACAAAATTAGAGGTCAACAAGAGAAATACCCAGAAAAAGAATACAACGATGATGATGAAGATGATGATTATGATGATAACAACATTCAAAGTTCTTCGGACCTTCGTTGTTGTTTGTTGACTTGAGATTTTTTTTTTTTTTTTTTTTTTTTTTTTTCCCTTTCCTTTGCAAGTATGAAATTTTCTTTTTCTGTCTTTTTTTTTCTTTTTTCTTTTTTTTGTCTTTTAATATTCTCGTGATCCAGTTTTATAATTCGATGGTTGATCCAACGGTTTTCGTTTCATCGATCAAACTTTTTCTGCTTCTTTAATATTTTTTTGTATTAATTATGTGAAAGAGGCTACCAAGTCTTACTTGTGTTTATTATGATTACGAATTTTAAAGCGGGCACTTACATTTCAATAATGCCACACGCTACATACGACACCGTTTAGGAGTTTTATTGAGTTGTAACGGTGTAACAGCCCGTGTGATCTCTTGCTAGTATGTTTTTCCATGGATCCACTAACTAGACCAATGACATAAGATTTGCTCATATTAACCGAAGGAACTCTTGTTCAAGAAAATGATAAATATTCGGATGATATGAATAGTTTGACAAGTCTCAAATATACATAGATAGATAGTACTAGAGCTAAAGAAAGAAACCAAAAGACAGGGACAAGAAAAACTAGAGTACCATATTGAAATCACTGATACCAAGTTTCATATTCGACTCTATCCTTCCATATTTCCTCGTACATTGAACTCATGTAAGAGAGTAGTGAAGTTGTATCTATTATCTCAGCTTGGGGAGGGCAAGGCACCGATTCCAGCCACCGTGGGAGCACGAGTTGTAATAACCCAACCGAAAATTTACAGTCGCGCGCGTATTCCATCCATAAAATTGCTACAAATAAGCTGCTTCGTAAAACAACCTTGATGATCATCATCATCATCATCATTACCTGCATCTCTGAGGATTCTATTCTTCTGTTTCCGCAAGTTACATGATACCACATGACCAGGACGATTATCTTGACTCCATAGATAGACAATATCACTATCAAATGGATGCATTGCCATGGGTAGATACTCATCGATAAGTAGCGGAAGAATGATGTTCCACAAAAGTTGCCAATTAAGTGTCATCATTGTTCAACCTCCACACCTTCACAACATTATGCGAGGATTGAACGAATGCTCTGATATACATGAAAAATCCTCCTGATGAAAATCAAGGAACTTTTATATATATCATTCGGCTGATCCGGAAGAGATATAACCCGAAACTGATTCAGAATAGAAATCATAAGCTACGAGTACTCCAGGTTCGCTATGATGAGAATAGTAAATGGTACCATTCAAAGTCAAGGTCAAAGTAGTAGGGCTGGTGATTTTATAAGGGCATTGAATCTTCAGAAGAATTCCAAATCCCTGTCGCAGAGTCAGAGGAATACATAAACACATTAAATACACTCGAGACGGAGATATCCTGAACCACTTTGAAGCCCAAAACGAAGCCACTTCGTCCACGCGGGTCACTAAACCAAACGCAAAAGAATTACCAGCTGGTGGTGGAAGGGTGTTGATCCATTGTTGTAAAATTGGATTGCCCACAAAGCAAAAATCATATTGATCATATCCTGAAATCAAAACCAATCCATTGGAAGAAGCCACGATCACTTGAAGAGCCGACGGTGGGATGAAAAAAGACTTTCGAAGCTCCCGTGACTCGCATCCATGGAAACCTATGAGTTCTTCTCCGTAGCCCAGTAGCGACCACGAGGGTGAGGATTTTTGGTGCAGTGACACATAGAGACGTCGGAAATAGACTGATTCGATTGTTGATTTCCATGTTTTGCTTACTGATTTGCATCTAGCGATGCTTTTCAATGGTAATCTCGCCAGAATCTCTGTCCATATCTCCTCTATGAGATCTATGGTTTTTGTTCGTGTTTCCATTCTCGACTTTGTGATTAGGGTTTCTAGTTTCAGGAGAAAGATGAGGAAGACCGAAGATGAAAGGTTCACACTTTACACTTGTTTTTACTCCAAACCTTATGGGCCACTTCTCTTTTCTCAACATATTATGGGCCTCACGATCGAGGTACCGTAAGACTCACGCAAATAATCGAATACAGTAGACAAAATAAGGGTAATTACACTCTCTTTACTTAGAATCCAAATTAAAATATTTTAGCTATAAGATAACAAACTCGAAAAACTTCATTTGCATGTTACGACTGTTCACCGTTCTCTGCTTCTTCTTTGTCATTATCTTTATGAGTTTCAATAGTAGGCAGCGGCGGTAACAAATCAGTCACAAGCTCTAATATCCCATCTGTGTCGATTTCTCGATCATCGGGTTTCTCTATGATCTACATGAGTCACAACAAATGAGTTGATACGTTATATATTGATGATAAACGTCCCACATCGGAAATATAAGAATTAATTAACTAATATATAAAGGGTTAGGGCCAATCTACTCATTGACAATTGGTTTTGAGTTGGAAGCCCATAATTAGCCCGAATCTAACATTATATACAATCAACAAAAAAAAAGGAAACAATCAAATGCAATGATAGATATGTTCATGACATTTGGTATTGAAGATAGAAGCAACAACAAAAGAAAACACAAACCGGCAACAATTCGAGAATAGAAGAAGGGCGAATTTGTTAACTCTCTTTTCTCTCGTGTTTGAGTGCAAGCAGCAGCCTCGACCAAAAAAATCATAGACCTATAAAGATGGTTCATCTCTTAGGTTGAGCACACCAGAAGCTTTTTCTTGAATTTGTATCTACACAAACGAAATCGTTTTAGCAAAATGGGAAGAGAAGACTAACGATGCTCCAAATTCAGAAGAGAAGATAAGAGGTTTTGCTTCTGAAAATTCAATGGGAACATCAACATCAAGAACCAGAGGATTCTTGTTCCCAAAATCAGTTATAGCACAATTACAAATCAAGATTTAATGGGAAACGTCAACATCAAAGTCAGATTATAATGAATAACATCTAGTCACTCTCAGTACTTAGCACCTTCAATTACGTTTATGAATCAAAGCTTAAGTGAAACCCTTGGAACAGAGAGACGACTCAAAGGAAGAAGTTGTTCCAATAGCTTTGAGATAGACACATGACAGACCAATTATTACTGACCAAAATAGCAACAATAACAAATGATGTTTGCAATTTCGTGGTCACTAAAGAATCTAAAACAGTTATAGTTCTCATCAAATTCATTTGATTAAAGTAAACTGGAATTTAAAAGAAGCGAACACCATGAATTGTGTGGTTTAATCAAATATCAACTAATCTAAGCTTATATAGGGAAATTCCAGAGCAGTAATCATTTGGTCTCTCTCAGAAAAATGTGAACAAGTTGGACAAAATCTCAATTTACCGACTGGATATTAAACGACAAGGTAGTAAGATAAACGCAAATCATCGAAGAAAGTAGACACAAAATAGCTTACTTAGAATCTGTTTCCACATAGTTCAAACCCCCAAAACACACCAATGGGTTCTTTTTCTCAACACCAAAATTCAGATTCTCTAATCATCCCCAAAACCAACAATACCTAGAAGAACAAATCCATGGTGTTAACGGTTCAACATAGTTCAACGTTTTCGTTTCATCGATCAAACTTTTTTTGCTTCTTTAATATTTTTAATTCATCTCTTTGTATTAAAATAATATTAATTTTGTGAAAGAGGCTACCAATTCTTACTTGTGTTTATGATTACAAATTTTCAAACTTTTTTTTAGATTAAAATAATATTAATTTTGTGAAAGAGCTAGGCTACCAATTCTTACTTGTGTTTATGATTACAAATTTTAAAACTTTTTTTTAGAAATAGCTACAAGCGGGCATTGCTATCGAACATTCAAAATTTACTGAGCCACTATATCACCGGTCGATAAAAACAACCATTCACCATACGAAACGCCTTAGAAAAAAACAACACCATGGGCCATGGGCCATGTACTCTTCTTATTCTTCTTCTTCACGTACTCAGTTTCTTGCGCCACAATGTTTTAGTTTTCATCAAGTAAAGATTGATTAGAAATCTCAACGTTTTCAGAAATTAAAACTTGCGTTTGCCTTTGGTTGTTGCTTCTTGACCATGGTAGAAGCATTGTCCGGATAAGAATCAAGGGGAGCCTCAACTATATATGGCTTCAGCCGCCTCCTTGTCTTTAGGAAAGTGGAAAAGCTGAGCCGAAGCTGCATGAAAACCAGTGGAAAAAGATAACGTGGGTCAAATATAGGCAAACAAAACAACAAGTGAGAAAGGGAAACTAGTTGCGATAAGAGCTTGTTTGACCAAAAAATATACAGTGACAAAACTTTGGCTAGGATGCTTAATTAGTTACCTTCTCTGCATGTTCTCGAGTATAGAGATGCGTAGTGAAATTTTCAAATCCTTGGCCAGCAATATTAGCGCACACAAGGCAAACCAAATGTTGATTGGGTCTTGTACAACGTCTTTGGTGGTAGTGTTGGAGATACAATCCAAGTCCCACATCGGAAGTTTGATGGGACAATTAATAGTATATAAAAGGTTAGGGCCAATCCACTAATTGCTAATTGGTTTTTAGTTGGAAGCCCAAAATTAGCCCAAATTCAACATGATATCAGAGCCCAATGTTTAAAGTCTGGTGGACCTTAAGATCGATCCGAGTGAGGGATCGATGAGGCGTGTTAGATCTATGTGGTTCTTGGATTGAAGGGGAGATTGTTGGATATACAATCCAAGTCTCACATCGGAAGTTTGATGGGACAATTAATAGTATAGAAAGGGTTATGGTCAATCCACTAATTGTCAATTGGTTTTTAGTTGGAAGCCCAAAATTAGCCCAAATTTAACAGGTAGGTCTTTTGTGTTTGAGGATTATATGCAAGTTATGCGGAGAAGAAGCAAAGAGGAAAGAATTTTAGTATTTTAAAAATGCTTATGCTACTTTGACGGCTAATTGCTAACCAGTGTGTATTATTTTATTTTTCATGGATCGACTAACTAGACCAATGACATAAATGAGATTTGGTCAATATGGTATTTGATACTATACAATCAAAACGTAGAGGGTCTAATAAGTTGGAATGGAACATGCGAGAAACAGACCCGTTGACTGTGGTTTCCAAAGTCTCTTTAGGTTCTTCTTTCTTCTCAAGGTTCATCCCTTTCTTCTACTTGCTTCAACTTTAAGCTTTAAGTCCAGCTCCATTATACGCTCTTTCAAGCTTTGATCTATATCAAGTCTTCTTTATTCAAGTGTTTCATTTGTTGAATCACCACATCCAACAAACAGATATAGCTTCAAGAAATTATGCGATCGAAAAAACCTATGTCTTAGAAGCTACCTATGTTTTAGAAGCTAGCTAGGTGGCTAGAATAAAACATCAGTTAACTCAAGGAACTCTTGTTCAAGAAAATGATAAATACTTGGGTGATATAGATAGCTTGAAAAGTCTCAAATATCTTCCATTACATAGATAGTACTACTAGAGATGAAGAAAGAAACCAAAAGACGATCGATAAAGTTTGACAAGTCTCAAATATTTCCCATTACATAGATAGTACTAGAGATAAAAGAAAGAAACCAGAAGACAGAGAAAAGAAAAACCAGATTACCACTGATGCCAAGCATCAGCTCCGACTCCATCCCTCCACATTTGCTTGTGCATTGAAGCAACGTAAGAAAGTAGTGAAGTTGCATCCATCATCTCAGCTTGGGGAGGACAAGGCACCGATTCCATCCACCATGGAAGCACGAGTTGTGACAACCCAACCGAAAATTTACAGTCGCATATTCCATCCATAAACTTGTCACAAATAGGCTTGTTGATAAAACAATCTTGATGATCATCATCATCATCATTACCTCCATCTCTAAGGATTCTATTCATCTGTGTCCGCAAGTTAAGAGATACCACATGACGATTCTCTTGACTCCATAGATAGACAATATCACTATCAAATGGATGCATTGCCATTGGTAGATACTCACCGATAAGTAGCGGGAGACTGATTTCCCACAAAAGTTGCCAAGTGTCATCGTTGTTCAACCTCCACACCTTCAAAACATTTTGAGAGGAAGAGGATTGAGCTAATGCTCTGATATACATGACAAATCCCCCTGATGAAGTCAAGGAACTCTTGTAAATATCATTCGGCTGATCCGGAAGAGATATAACCCGAAACTCAGATGATTCAGAATAGAAATCATAAGCTACGAGTACTCCAGGTTCGCTAAGATGAGAATAGTAAATGGAACCATTCAAAGTCAAAGATTTAGGGTTGGTGATTTGATAAGGACATTGAATTATTTTAGAACTCCAAATCCCTGTCTCAGAGGAGTACAGAAACACACGAGAGGTAATCATCTGTCACTTGCATATTAGCTAACCTAATCACTTTGAAGCCCAAAACGAAGCCATCGTCGTCCACGCGAGTCACCAAACCAAACACAGAAGACTTACTTGGAGATGGAGGGATTTTGATCCATTGTTGTAAAACTGGATTGCCCACAAAGACACAATCATCATATCCCGAAATCAAAACCAATCCATTGGAAGAAGCCTTGATCACACGAAGAGACGGTGGGATGAAAAAAGATAGAGACTTTCGAAGCTCCAGTGTCTTGTATCCATGGAAACCTATTAGTTCGTCTCGGTAGCTCATTAGCGACCAATAGGATGAGGATTTTTGGTGCAGTGACACATAGAGACGGCGGAAATAGACTGATTCGATTGTTGATTTCCATGTTTTGCTTACTGATTTGACTCTAGCGATGCTTCTCAATGGTAATCTCGCCAGAATCTCCATCAACATCTCCTCTTTGAGATCTCTGAGATGTAAGGTTTTGGTTTGTGTTTCCATTTCGCATTTGTGATTAGGGTTTCTAGTTTCAGGAGAAAGATGAGAAAGACGAAACGATCGCAGTTTCACTAAAAACTTGTCTTTATACTCCAAACCTTATGGGCCACTTCTATTTTCTCAAGATATTATGGGCCACACAAAGCCCATTCCGATAACCTTTTGATCTTCTTCTTTACTTGTGTGAACGAAAACATCCTTCAACCAAAAAAAAGAAAACCAGTATTATATAATATCACATTCGACGTAAAATGATCTTGGGTCTAGTGGCAAGTCCACAGAAGACAGATACCATCACACCAGGAATCGAGTCCCCGACTCTACAATTTATAGGAATTAGGCTAATGGGCCGGTCAGTTATGGACCAAATGTTGACAAAAAAAAAAAATAATAATATCACATTCGACGTATGACTCTTGTTTCTTTAAACACTTGTATGACTAATTATATTATTCTATAAACTATTGACCTAATAAATATCTTATAAAAACTAATCGTTTCTATTGTGTTCCTCGATCAATTATTTTCTTTATTTCTTTCCGGAATATGTCACAAAGAAGAGAAGAATCTTGGAAGTTCATCTTTTTCTTATGTTCCAAGTTTCTCTCCTTCTATGAAGCATTCCTTGTTAAAAAGCGGACATATATTAAAGCTTTACGTGTTGTCATGTTAAGATTAACAATTCTTATTTAAACAGATTTTATAAATAGTTAGTTACCATTAGCTAAGAAAAGATAATTCCTTACCTGATTTGTGCCTTTGCTTAGATGCCACATGCATTTTAAATAAGCCTTTGATAAGTTGGTACATTTGATCGTAATTAAGATATTATCTATCTACATGATATAATTGGTTTTTATTTGATATTATCTTTATTGTAAAAATCTATGTGGTTTGAAAAGCTACATTATTTGTTCCACATTCTATGAATATATATCTACAATAGTACTCCCTCTGTTTTACAAAAAATGTTGTTTTAAAGTTTTATTTTTGTTTCACAAAGAATGCAAAATTTAATGATTTTTTATGTTTTATGACTATTAGTATATATTCTGCAGATTGTTTTATTATTGGACAGATTGTGTTTAGATGTATAGGTAATGATGTTTTTATTTAGAAAAAACTAAAAATTTATATTTTCTTAATCGGTGTGTAAAACTCTAAGACGACACTCTCTGTTTCACAGAAGGAGAATTAAATAACAAACTCATGGCACTTGTATTTAATAAACATAAATAAGAAACCATTGATTTACAACCAAATTACCATTTTCTGTTTTTTTTTTTTTTTGAACAAACTCAGATTAATAGGTAAACTGGAAACAGAGTGTTACTCTCCATTAGAGGAGGGAAGGTTTGCTGCAACTAGTGCAGACTTTGCTATCGAATCTGCTACTACATTAGCCACACGAGGCACAAAGGAGAAGGAGATCGAAACAAAAGAATCACTCAAACAAGTGATATCATGAAGAATTGCTTTAAGTTCCTTGAAACTAGCCTTGTTCTTAATGTTGTTGATGAGTACTTGAGAGTCAGAGAGCATCTCAATATGATCCATGGTAGCGAGGTTATGCTTGCTTGTAAGCGCTAACAGGGCACTTCGCATGGTAAGCGCTTCTGCCACTAGTGCTGAGGAGACAAAACGTTTAGAAGCAGCGTCTTGAACCAGGGCAGTACCGTTCAGGTCATAGAGGACCCAGCCCTGGCCACTGATGAGTCCCAAAATTACCATTTTCTATATAGGATTTAGGTTTGTATATTGAGTCAACTAACTTATATTAGATAGA
>OVAQ01000494.1:0-30901 GCA_900406345.1 Erysimum cheiri
TGTCTTTTTGTTGGATATTAAGAATGCTCTTTAATACATTAGTATTAATAATGCTTCTAATGATTTCTCTAGTGAAATGAAATCTAACACGTTCAAAATGTTGTAATATTGCTCAAATAATAGTGTAGGGATNGGATTTGGTTTTAGACTTTAGGTAAAGAAAACCATTTTATTTCAGTTTCAAAACTCTGAGCAAAAGATCGAATTATTTGCCGATTGAAGATATATTTTTCAAAGAGTAAAAATTTATGGGATGTAGAGGATAACATGTATATTTACAAATGATCAAATATTTAAATGTGAAGGATAAAATGTATGATTTCAAATCAACATTTTTTATTAAGTTTTTGATAATTACATAAGATACAATTTTAAATTGATACAAATCAGTTTTTTTTTTTTTTTTTGGAAATATGTATACCAAACCAAACCAAAAAGCGGACCGTTTCCTTTCTTTTATTTTGTTGACGACATCTCGGTCCATTTCCTTTTGGTTTGGAAAAATTTCGGTCTAAATTGGGTTGCGGTTTTTGAATAAGATGTATTTGCTTTGGGAAAAAGGATAAAAAGCAAAGTTAATGACAGAAAAATGAAAATGACATGGGCCCGTTTAGTATTTTTTTTTTTTTTAACTGTTATAAACGGGTAACGGGCTAGTAATTTTATAAAAGGCCCATTTAAGCCCGGGGGCATGGTGCCCATTTTAAAAACCCATGAGCTGAGCCCAACCAAACGTAAGCCTTACAAAATGCACGATAGATCCTCATAACCAAAACGTGGTTCATGAGTCACGACGACCCAAACCGAATCTTACGGTAAAAAGGTGGGACATATACACACACATATACACGGTAAGGCTTCGCGCCTCCGTCAAATCACGTGTTGTTCTCTCTCGGCTTTTTCCGTTAAAATAGACGTCAGAACACCGCCGTTAATCGCCGTGGTCCGTGGGAATTCAACCCAGAGGAAGCGAAGACTCTGAGAGACGCCATCTGGTCCTTCTTTTGCCTCCATCTGTGTCATCTCTCTCTCTCTCTCTTCGATCTGAAGACGATCGTCATAAACCCTACGCTTGCTTGCTCTTCGATCTTTTTTTTGCTCAGATTTATGTTTGGAATCGCGTAATTTGAGGTTTCTCGATCGCTTGATCTTGATCGGAATATCAGATTCGGATTCCGGAGAGCTGGAGAGATAGGTAGAGTTTGGTGGAGATGATGCAGAGACGGAGTCCGCCCAAGCACAGGCATGACGGAACGTCTCCGCTTCCATTGGGAATGGATTGGAGTCCTCCGCCGCGCAAATGGGTGAGCTCTTTATGTTGCCATAATTCAAACTTTAATATGTTTATTTGGAAGTGCCGTGCTTGAATTCTGCAGTTAGTGCAGCTTGATTGATATATATGTAAAGCTGGAGAGTTCAAGGCATTAAGTTTCTTTTATCTTCTTTTTGCGCAGAATGGTAGAGATACTGTTTGGCCTCATGACCCTCGAACAGGATGGAGTTATTGTGTCACAATACCTTCCTGGATTGTCCTTCCAAAATCAAGAAATTCAGACCCTGTAGTGGTAATCTAAATAACTCAATTTCAAGTGTTTTTATCTCTTTCAAAGGCTAGCTCTAGTTCCTGTAGCAATTTTACATATCCTGTATGTCTGTGGAGCAACAATCTTCCAACATGAACTATGGAATAGCTTTAGTGTGCACTTTTCTTTCTTTTTTTAAGCTGAAGAGTTTTGTTGTTGTGCATGTCATAAATATTTAGTTGAACTTGCTTACATATATAACGTTGTTGAGGAACAGTTTTACAGGGTTCAGGTAAGTGTGCAATCCCCTGAAGGTGTTACCACAATGCGAGGAGTGTTGAGAAGATTTAATGATTTTCTAAAGCTATTATCAGATGTAAGAATTTGTTCTCTCTCAATATAAGGGTGATCCAACTCTCCATTCTTTCCTAATGATTTATATGTAATGTGGTTGACGGTATTTGCACATTCATGTTTTCCTTACAGCTTAAAAGAACATTTCCTAAAAAAAGTTTTCCATCAGCTCCTCCCAAAGGGCTGTTGCGTATGAAAAGCAGAGCAGTGTTAGAAGAGGTATGCATTTTTTCCTGAGGCTAATTGAACAAGTTCACTTGTGTAACTGCTCTTACTCTCAATATCTTTTCTGTTTAGTGCTATTTTTTCTCTTCCTCCAAATCTTTCCCAACCAAGATTAAGTACGAATAATGCAGATTAATGGTAGACTTCAGGTGTATAAATATATGGAAAGCCATGTCCCAACAGTAATGTTACAATTATTTGTGCAAACTATTTGTTTCACAAGTGATAGCTGTGGCCTTGTTGCAGAGAAGGTGCTCTCTTGAGGAGTGGATAACGAAGCTATTATCTGATATAGAATTGGCAAGAAGTGTCGTAGTTGCATCCTTTCTTGAACTAGAAGCTTCTGCTAGGTCTGGTATGAGCTATTACAGTATGCACTTAAGCCGTGCATTGGTCAATGCTGTAATGTGTGATTAGAGTCTAACTTGATCTTGCTTTTCAGCTTGCCAAGATGTAGATCAGAATGCTTCTGATGCCAATAATGATAGAACTAGCACAAGTTCGTCGCCTATGATTCACCCAAGTCTGAGCTTGTTTCATGCTGGTGGCAGTTCTCTCACATCTGACTATGGCAGTGATACTGCTTATGAAACATCTGAGCTTGGATCACCAAGTTTAGGACAGGATGATATATCTGAAATTGGTACTGAAGATCTAACTCTGGAAGAAGATTCAACGAATCCTATAGAGAAGCTCGTTAACATTAGCATGTCCAACATTGACGAGGGACTTTCAATGAGCCAAACAATTCTAGAGCAACTTGAAGACTTTCCTAAACATAAAGTCCGCTCAAGATATGTCAATAATATCCTAGGGAAGGATGTGTATAATGGAAATGCTTCGAAAGGTGTATTTCTTGCTAACAATGGCTCACGACTTTTCTCTGAGCCAGAATCATCAACTCACTCAGTAATGCATGATAGAAAGCTTTCTGTTGAGAGTGCTGACGGGTTTGCCCTACACACCGGTGAGACATCAACATCTGGTCTCCTAAGTTCAAGCAGTGATAGCCACCTGGATCTACGACGAGGTCCTGCTGTATCACTTGGAAGTGGGTTTGTTGGTAACCCGGAGAGGCAGGGTAGTGCACAAATAGTTCTTCCACTGGAGCTGCGTAATAAGTTGAACAGGATTCTGTTAGCCACGAATGAGAGACTTGTCAATGCAAAAACAGATATGGAGGATCTTATAGCAAGACTAAATCAAGAGACAGCGGTGAAAGATTACCTGAACAAAAAGGTATAATAAGAAAAGTAACCATGAATTTTTTTTTTCTTTTCATTTTTGATTCTAAATATCCATATCTTGTCCTTTTTTTTGGAGCGAATGGTCATGTTGTAATGTTGTTTTTACTGCTCAGGTTAATGATCTAGAAGGGGAACTTGAATCTACGAAGCAGAGAAGTAAAGAGAACTTGGAGCAAGCTGTTATGAGCGAGAGGGAAAGATTTAATCAGATGCAGTGGGATATGGAAGAACTTAGACAAAAATCTTACGAGATGGAAATGAAATTAAAATCGAGAGAGGTATGATTTGAAATAGTTCCATGTCTATAAAATAAGTTTCAAAATCAAACTGCTTCGTAGATCGTAGATAATTTTCTTCTCTTCTAGAGAAGCACGCTGATGCAAATTATTACAATAGGATGGGAGCTCACATGCAGAACCCACTGAACAGTCAACTATTTCTGAGAGACATGTTTCGCGGAAAGAGTTGGATACCAGAAAACAACAACTAGAGGACCTCTCTAGGCAATATGAAGAATTAGAGGCAAAATCAAAAGCTGATATTAAAGTTCTTGTCAAAGAGGTCAAATCTCTGAGGCGTTCTCATGTGCAACTAGAAAAAGAGCTAACTCAAGCTTTGACAGATAAAACTGAAGCCGAGGTAAATTCTGCGTATAGTACTATATATATTTTCTTATTTGGTGTGTGTGGATCTTTCTTATGCATGTATCAAAACAAGAGAGACAACACAACTGAGACTGGAACATGTTGTTCTTTCAGAAACTCCTCCAAGAGGAAAGAAAACTACTAGAGAACACAGTTGCGGCTAGGAAAAAGCTGCTTAGTGACTGCAGAATTCTGCACGACCGGCTTAAAGAGTACAACTTGAATTTGTCAATGGACGGAAATGGTAACTTTGTTGAGGACTCAACTACAGTATCAGACGCTTTGCGTTTACTGTCAATATCTGATGATCAAATTGAGGAGGTAATGCTGCATCTCTGCTTTATCTCCATTTGAAATCGCAAAGTTTTCCAACTTGGTACACCCAAGGTTTCCTCTAATAAGAGTTTACTTTTCACTGTGCATCAGGGTTAGTGTAGGATAGTTAGGTTTTCGCTGTACTAGTGAAGCATTGCTATAAAAACACTGTTACGATGTGCTTTTACAAGTTTTAACGATGTAGACCATTTTCAGGCTCAGCTACTTGCCGGGTTTGATGAAAATGCTGCTGCTCAAGGCATTGATAAATCTCTCAGCATCGATACTGAAACAAGAATTATGGAGGACGAGTTGAGGAAGATACTGGCAAACATCTTTGTTGAGAACGCGAAATTGAGAAAACAGGTGAACTCTGCAATGCTTCGTGCTCTCCAGAAAGACGTAAAGAGTGACGAAGGTGTGAATGAGGAAAATGGTGATGAGAAAGAGGAGGCATCAACAGAGACATTGAAGAGATAGGTATCATAATAGTCGCTTTGACCTGAGGATAGACTGCCATTTTTTTTCTCTTTAATCAAAGGACTGGTCGCTTTATAATACAAAACGGTTGGTCTCTTGGAGAAGCAAATTAGTTGAAGCTGAGTGATGTGTAATCGATATATACACACACACATGTGACTACCCCTTTTGACGAGTACATAAGGCAAAAAGATGTGTATTGAGTATGTTTGTTGTATAATTGTATTGCATTATCCTTTATTGCATATATTTACTCTTTCTTGTGTTCCAAACTTAGTTTGTGCTAGTATTCGCAACTGTAATTAGGCAAACAAAGTTGGAACTTCCAAGTGTTTAGGGTATAAAAATGTGTCAATTCATCACCACTGTCCGCAATATACAAGCATGTTTCTTCCTCGACACTTTCTTTAACTTCTTCCAGGTTTAAGAGAAAGTATAGAATCGTTATAAACAGAAGCAGAATTTGTGGTTTCTTCTCCAGTTAATTAAGAAATTTATTTGCATAAAACGAAATCTAGGTAGAGAATATTAAATGCTAAAAACCTTCATATATTTGGACAGAGACGAAGAAGTTAATGAATTTCCTTAGGCGCTCATAGAACCCATCTCAGAAGAAGTCTGTGCATGAATCCAGCTCATTCTCTAGTAGCTTCAATAAGCTTATTTAGTTGATAAAGTTACAAACGGCCAACGGGCAATAATGACAATCTTCAAATTATTGAAAAAGTTAGGTGTCTTGTCACAAAAATAAAAAAGTTAGGTGTAATGGCAAATTTAATACTAGTTTCTAATTTGATGATATATGCATTAATCGTGCCTTGCAGTTTAGTTTGTGCATGTAACAAAAATTAATGTGTTTAAAAACAATTTCATTAATGAAGTGTGTGCATATAAATTCAGTTCTCCTGCCAGCAAAGTAACCATCACAGAGGTTTGTGTGTGTAACATGAAGCACCTTACTCCAATGGCTTCAATAAGCTTACTTGAAGCTTTCGTAGCCATCCTTTGCTTTCTCATCCTTCATCACTTGCTCTTCAAGAAACGTCGTGGTCGGTTCCTTAGGAACTGGCCGGTTCTCCGGATGCTCCCCGCTCTTCTCATGGCGCGCCAACGGATCTATGACTATAGCGTTAAGATTCTCGAAACCTCTGGCTTGACGTTTCCATTCAAAGGACCGCGGTTCGCTGGAATGGATATGTTGCTCACGGTTGATCCAGCAAACATTCATCATATAATGACCTCAAATTTCTCAAATTACATCAAAGGACCGGAGTTCCAAGATGTTTTTGATGTGTTCGGAGACGGGATCTTCACCACAGATTTGGAGCTATGGAAGAATCTTAGGAAGTCTTATCAAGCCATGCTCCATCGTCAAGCGTTTCAAAGGTTTTCAATGAATACCATGACACGTAAACTCAAGGACGGGCTTGTTCCCCTTCTCAATCACGTTGCAAAGGAAGGAACAACTGTGGACTTGCAAGACATTTTCAGGAGGTTCACTTTCGATACAATCTTAATCCTTGTAACCGGTTCTGATCCTAGATCTCTCTCCATTGAAATGCCTAAGGATGAATTAGCTAAAGCTCTCGACGATGTTGGAGAAGGGATTTTGTATAGGCATGTTAAACCAATATTCTTGTGGAAGCTGCAAAACTGGATGGGATTCGGACAAGAGAAGAAGATGACTGAAGCTAATGCAGCTTTTGACCGTGTGTGTGCGAAATACATATCAGCCAAGAGAGAAGAGATAAAAAGATCACAAGGGGGTATTGATATATCCAATGGAGAGAGTGAGGATCTTTTAACTTCCTTTATAAAGCTAGATACAACCAAGTACAAGCTCTTGAATCCGAGTGACGATAAGTTCCTCAGAGACACTATCTTAGCTTTCATTCTAGCGGGAAGAGACACAACAGCCTCGGCTCTCTCTTGGTTCTTCTGGCTTCTCTCTGAAAATCCACAAGTAGTAGCCAAGATTCGCCAAGAGGTCATCAACACGGATCTATCAAGAACCGGAAATGGCCAAGAGAATTTGGACAAGTTGGTGTATTTACATGGTGCGTTGTGTGAAGCAATGAGACTCTATCCACCAGTTTCCTTCGGGCGCAAGTCTCCTATCAAATCAGATGTGCTTCCAAGTGGGCATAAAGTTGATGCAAACTCTAAGATTATTATCTGTCTTTATGCGTTGGGGAGGATGCGAGCGGTTTGGGGAGAAGACGCATCACAATTCAAGCCGGAGAGATGGATTAGTGAGAATGGAGGCATAAAACATGAGCCTTCCTTCAAGTTTTTATCGTTTAATGCCGGTCCAAGAACTTGTCTAGGTAAGCATTTAGCTATGACTCAAATGAAGATAGTGGCAGTGGAGATATTACAAAACTATGACCTTAAGGTTATCGAAGGGCAGAAGATTGAGCCAGTTCTTGGTTTTATATTGTCAATGAAGCACGGACTTAGAATCACAGTTACTAAGAGATGTTTAGCTTGGAATTATTGACGTATTAATTAAACCTTGAAATGTAGTCTAAATACAATTTTATACAGTCAAAGTTTAGTCTAAATAAAAAATACATATGTCACTTGACGAATGCTTAACTTTGTATACAACAGTGAGCCAATAAACTATTGAGGCAAAGTAGTCTAAAGGTTGAAGCAATGATACATTACATTTTTAGAGAGAGGGAGGCTCGTATCTGCATACACAATCATATATGTTTCCTTTTATCAACTTCTCAGCCAATCTCTGATTTTTCACCATTGCTAGCTGCCAAATAGGAAGAGAAAGGTTTTAGTCAAAGTTTCAATAACAATTCTAGACTTGGAATTTTCTGTCAAGTGAGGTTAAAACCTTGAGAGCCTCGCATTTGAATTGAGCGTTGAAGTTGGTGTGAAGTGCTCTTCCCATACCTTCCAAGATAACCTGCAATATCATTAAACATCAAATAATGAACAAAGCTTCTCTTTTGTTGGGTTTCAAGTTTATTTCAGGTGATAACGGAGAAGGTTATACAAGATCAGCGTCTTTGGCAGCGGCTGCAAGCTCAGAGCTGACTTGTCTAAGGTCGATGCAAGGACTTCCGCATCCATTTTCAACAACCATCAATGGTGCTGAAGTTGAGTCCTTCTTTGACCCATCCCCCGGAGTTACCATCGCATCCACAAGTAAGCCTCCCATTTCTGCCGCTCTCCTCAAGATGTCACAGTGCTTCAAGAGTAAAGACCGTACCAAAGAGTTAGTTACATGAATAAACATTATAACCATTGCATAGAATCGAAAGTTGAAACAAAACCTTAGCAGCCCCCGCGACTATATCAGGGAGTTCCATAGCGGTCACGTCGTTAAGAGCAGGAAGAGAGTTTGCCACTAGAACAACCTGGAGAATCATAATACCATTTTGTTTACTGTTTCTTTAACTAATTCACGAAGAAACCATTTAGCCTGTGCATTCGGTTTTGTGAAAGAGTAGGAAGAAATTTTATAACTATAGGAAGAGCTAGAGAGATATACATACTTCAGTCCCACGACGGAGAAACTCTCGGGCAAGGGGAAGCATCCCAAGAATGACGTCTGCTCCTGAGTTATCAACAAAGAGCAACGCTCTTTTATGACGATGAGGCTGCTTCCCTCCAGATCCAAGCATCCTTTCTTTAAAAGCATCAAAATCATCTACCTGATTTTATGGGATAACAGAAGACTTCCCGATTAAATTAACATTAGCAAATAGTAAAACCTCAGGGAAAAAAGGTGGTCTTATATCTCACCCTCCATGGTCTCTGCATCTTGTTGCGACTCATTCTGTATATCTCAATAATGGTCCCTTTGTGATATAGATCCACACATGCTCGAGATCCCCAGTCAAATATGTTTGCAGCAAGAACACCTTCTATAAGTGTAAGCAACCTTGCCTCCTGAAAAATCCGACCACAATTCAAAACACTAATGAGAGAAGTAATCCGACAGACCTAGAAAGAGAGAGAGGAAGGTAAACTATCACAGACCTCACTCATCGAATCAAGCTCCTCCAGTAAATCAGGTAAAACAGTAAGTGATGCCTCGTTCTCCCTATCAATTTTGAAAAACGAGAGAGCATAAGAGAAACTCCAAGTAGGAGAGAGATAGGACTATGTTTTACCTTTGCTTGATGCTTCTATAGGCATCAACAAACTGGAATTCCCTTAAGCATTCTTCCCTAAGTTCCAAGAGATTTGCTAGCCCCAGCTTTCCATATGCAGCTGGCTCTTCCATTAATCTACAACCAAAATAAATTGTCACCGTAAGGCAAAAGCACAAAAAAAAAAACCAAGATTTTATTGACTGGACAGAAGGGAATCTGTTGTAATGAACCAGACCTTGCCAAATGAGCAGAAAAAGCACGAGCAAAAGCATCACCCCGCCTTTTGGCATCCTCAGTTCCTCCTTCACTTGCCACAGCCTATAATTATGTCCATAGAATAATAGTAAAACAAGAGTAACAGGCCATAAAAATCTTCACCACCCAAAAAGAAATATTACTGAAGGTGGAATAGAATTCTTATGTGTTAAATTTAACAGTTACCGTATCAACGAGGTCTGGCAAATGCTCGGACAAAACCTTGAGCCAGTATCTACACACCAAAACAAAATAAGTAATCTAAGAAACAGTGGTTTCATCAAATAAAACCATTGTTTTGGAAGAACACTATCGACTTATTACTCACTCTCGTTCGCCTTGATCTGATAGATCAATCGTGTTAGGCTCATACCTGAGGGAAAAAAAATCGATTAAAACAAACACGAACATAAATCCTTCAAAATGGATAGTGTACAAGAGGTAAACCATGAGATAATACATTACTCAGGGACATGTCACTTACGTTTTTGGGTCAGCCAGCAATGGAAAAACCTCCAGTGTAGGCACAAGATGGAGAACACCAACATTTAAAGCACTAGCGTCAGATCTTAAAGCACTACCTCTGGATGAGGGAACTTCAAACCCTCCAAGCCCAGTTGTTTTAGATGGAGTCATCGGTACAGGAGCAGTTATTTCAGTTCCTCTACGCACAAACTTTTCCATCCACGAAATCTGAAAGCAATCAGGAAAGCCCCTTAAAACTCCAAAACTTATCCAGACCAGAGTCAAGGTACAGAACGCTTGCAACTAGTTGAAGTGATATCTCTTTACCATTAGTGAAAGAAAAGTTGAAATAGGCAAGAGCACCTGATTCCATTTCGTATTTGATATATACATAAAATAAAGAGAGAATATAACTGTGACAAAAGATTTGAAAACAAGGTTTTGCTTTTGTTAAGAAATTTACAAAAAAGGATTCCTCTGAATGTTGTATATATGATCTCTCTAAGTTATATAATATCAACAAAGTTGGTTAATATAGGAGAGATTTTATGATGCTTACTCTTGCATATTATTATTCTTTATGTCACATAAAAAGATACTTTGCATAAAAAAGAAAGAATCAACATACTTCACAGCGAATAATATCCATACAAACATAAGCACATGTTTATTCTTACTGATACGAGGACAAACTGAAATAAAAAAATTAGAAATTCGAATTGTACTGCAGATCCTTAATTTGTTAAATAACTTATATATAGCACATACCTAACCTACCAATATATATATTCTATGGGAAAGCTCTAAACAGACTCTAAAAGATATTCTAGTCATCTTCAAGGCGAATGGTCTGAGTATCCAATCAAAACCAGTCAGCACACAAGCCATGGAAAATTAAACATTTGCCAAGCGAATTTATTTTCCAGTTTAAAGAACAGCATAATCTATAATGGTATTGCCTAAAGAATACTATAATAGCACGCGGCACACACTTTACCCTGCACAAGGTATAAACGGTATCATATTCCCGCAGTTTAAACTTTTTTGAGCATACAGAATCTATGGCTGTCAGTTTCAAAGCATCAAGTATCAACTAGCACAATCTGAGACTTTGGTAGAACGCAAGCTAAATTGATTACCTTCTCATTCAAATCCCCGAGTGGTGGTCCGTGAATATTTCCTCCAGTGTATGGCGCACCCATTGGAAACCTCTCAACCAACTGATGGGACATTAAATCATCCAATCCGTGCTTTTCATAGCTCATGAATGCACCCAGCGCACCTAGAAAACCTTCATGCCTCAAGAACATAGCTTGCATCTCTCCTTTTGACCTAGTGTGATCAAACAATAAATTAAAGAGTTGAGTGATGACGGTGGAGTACGTATATCACGTCTAGGTCCAATTTAACTAGTGAAGTTACCAGAAATGTACAGCAAACGATATTGTGTCCATGGTATATGCATGACCCCTTATGAAAAATCCTCCAAAAAATATTCTCTTCAACCCAAAGCGAAGGGCGTTCAAATACGATATCTACACAGCAACAAACAAATCAGAAACTCAGAACATTTGCAAGCACTTAACCCCATTCACTGATCAAATATTCCAAATGGCATCATGTGATTAGGAACAAAATGAGAAACATTTGGGATAATTTCGCTCAATAGTTTTTCCTCGAAACCTTCACGAACGCATACCTGTCCAATATTGTATGAAATCATCCGCAATAGAGACAAGGAAATATCTTCAGGCCTGTAATCGTCCAGTTCTTTATTTTCAGAGATAGCCTTGCCAAAACTGGAAGCTATTGTTGAAGCAGAGAGACCAATCTGTATAATTGGTCAATAAGAATTACTAGAACAGTAGTAATAAAGCATTCTGCGTTTTAATAGGAGAGCATTCACATCCTTCACCGAATGAGATCATATGTAGTCTGATGCAAAGCTGACTCATACCTTGGAGTAATCCATGCCACCATAAATATCACCAACAAGCATGTCAATGGCACTATTATCTCCCTTTTGGCTGAGTTCTAGCAATTCATCAAAACTAAAACAGAAGAAAACATCGTAAGTATAGGAAACAAGAATGTAAAGAAGTAGTAAAGAGTCAGATCCATTGTGACCTCTTGCACTTCGTTAGAAGTCTTCCTAAGCCCCAATAGGTACCACCGCCAACATTAGTCCCACTCACACGTTCAAACTTTCCTTCCCCATCAACCTATACATTGAAAAGCCTGCGTGAAATCATAGCTCATGCAATATTCTGACCTCCCAACTCAGAAGTTCAAGGAGCCACAACACAAACAGTTGGTGATAGAAGTAGCACATGTAAGTAAACAAATACCTTGATTATGCTAACACCAGATCCAACGTTCACTAGAAGATAGGGATACAAGTCATTGGGATCTATCTGTACAAATTCTTTCTCACCCTCCATGTGCGTGAAGGCTTCATGTCGAATAGCCTGCAGGAAAAGCATGAAACTAAGAATAAATTCCGAACGTACACATGCAAATCGAGGAAAGAAAAAGTAAACTAACTGTGAAATTCCAATAATCTTATCAGAGCTATATGTATAGTAAAACACAGATAGATTTCTAACTGTTTTTCTCATGTGACTCAGAACTTCAACAAACAAATCAACCGGTCACATATAACGAGAGTCTGTCTTTACGATCCTAGTTTGCAAGTGCTAATGATAAAGGCACAACTACATATGCAGACACAACGTAAATGGAATGTTGCATAGAGGAAAGGTCTTACTTTGAGCAAAAAATTTGCTCCAGAAACAAGGCAATGCATTTCATCTTCTTTTTCAATACTAACTCCCAACCGTTCCTTGAACAAGTCTGCAAATTTATACGCCCCGCCACCTGTGACCTGTAAGATATGCGTACGCCTGACTCATATGTTATAAACGACAAATTACCAACAAATCAAAGCCAAATCACATTGCATGGATATACAAGACACATGAACATAACAACGTTTCACCTAAAAACAATAATTATTAGCATTTTTCGGGAATCTCAAGTGACAGAACGAGCTAAATATATCGAGAAAGAGCCTCATAAGGTGGTGATAAAGATAAAAACAACCAAGTCATGAAAATGCCATTACCTTGATAACACCAGTCCCCAAAGGCAAAGTCTTGGAACTCCAAGGATAAGGATCTATTCATTGATTCAAATGAGAATTGGTTGAAAAGAAATGGAGAAGAAGGTGGATTAAACGGTCAAACACCAGAAGAGGAAAACAAAGCTAGGAGATCTTGAAGTCATATCACTGGAAAGTGAAAAGGAGAAAAAGCCAATACCTCGTCGATGAAGCTGCTTTGAATGAATAAAATCCAAGCACTCATTAATTTTGTGAGTCTCAAACTTGACAAAATGAAGTCTCCCACCAAGAACAGGATAGCTTCTCAAGTTCCCATTGGTTATACCCAATCTCTCCTTGATCGTCTTCTTCCGCTTATCATCATCATTTGAGTAGTCCTCATGCCGTGAAAAATACAGCAACTTTATCAAAGAACCTGCAAATAAACTTAATGGGTTTACAATTCTCGAACGAACACAGCACTTGGAAAAAGCATCGAAATTTCCAAAACCAAGATGTGAAAGCCATCAAATACTACTGGAAGAACCACAACCAAATCTAACAAAAGCACTAGATCAATGGTCAATTACAATGAAACAAGAAAAGAAAAAAAAACAAGTGAAGATTATGTGACCTCCGATATCAAGTGCCAAATGGGAGATATCATCAGACTGATTAGGCAACAAAATGGTGGGATCTCTCTCCTCGAAATTCCCCTGAATTTCAGCTTTGCTGAGATCAAGCTGTGGCCTAGAGGCCGATCTGTGGATTGAAGTCCCAGGAGCAGAAGGAGCCATATCTCTATCACTACCAACACCAACACAAACCTCAGATTTTGCTTCAGCTTCTCTTTTATCATCAAGAACTGGATCATGCTCATCTCCTGGCCCCGCCATTTTTTTTATAAAATAAAAACCCACCCAGAAAAATCGGATCACCAACAACTGCCTAATTCCCAAACACCACAAAAACCCTCTTCCTGCAAAGTTTTTTTTTTCTTCAATTCTAAGACATCTTCAATTTCCCAAACATAACAAAAACCCAAAAAAACGACACGAACTGATAAGACTTTTCAATTTAAACAAGTAAGTAACCTGTTCGAGCTTTTGATAGTACAAAACCAAGCTAGAATCGCTTTAACAAGGCTGAAGCGGACCCTACCTAGCTCAACAAAATCCTCACTTTCAATTTGTCACATTATCGTATTTATATTTAATTATTTCTTTTTAACATAATTAATTATTATTGTTGTGAAGTGATCTTGGTGTAGTGGCAAGTCCACATAAGACAGACACTATCACACCAGGGATCGAGTCCCCGACCCTACAATTTGTATGAATTAGCCTAATGGGCCGGCTAGTTGTGGCCCAAATGTTGACAAAAAAAAAATAATTAATTATTATTGTTAGTAATAATAATATTTGGATTCTGATTGATAACTCGAACTTTTTTTTTTTTTTTTGACTTCTGATTAACTCGAATTTTTTTTTTTTTTACTTCTGATTAATAATACCTTTTTCTTAATCTGGATTTCAACACCACGTTATTTAATAAAATTAACATTATTTTGGCACATACCGTAATTTCATGAGTAATACTGTTGACACTTGCTAATATTGAGTACTAATGTTTACTTTTACAAATGTACTAATGTTTTCATCTAATGAACTCGTTATTTTTTGTAACAAATTTGGATTTCCATTTTTTAGATTCTTCTCGATGAACTCATTATTTGTTGTACTCCTGGATGCATGGTTACATAAAAGTACATGTTACTAACGTTTTTTCCTCTTTCAACTTAGTAAAAGACTTTTCTCGTATTGTATATGATGGGATAAAGCAAATATAACCGAAGACTTGTCTTACCTAGTGTTCCTTATATATTGCTGGTCAGGCCTAGATTAATATCTAGCTTAGACAACGACTTACCAAGATTTTTTTATTTTTTTAACTTCCTATAAGGTTGTAATTACCATAACCATAATTCTCTGGAGACCGCAAATATTTTATTTTCGTAAGGAGAACAAAGAGGGTACAACCTGTAGTTACAGACCTTTTCAAGAACTGATCAGACAACCTTACAGTTACATGCCTTGTATGCGGAACAATCTCGGTTTTGAGAAAACTTGGTGACAAGTGACAACATAATTTAACCTCCGGTAATTCTACATATCCACAAAAGTATCATACAGATAAATTCAGGCTTATAAAGTTAATCTGCACAATCTAAGCTTCGTAAAGTCACACCTTTCATGCATGTAGATGTACCAGCAACGATTCCTGCATTCTCCATGAGCTTCTCTGTCAAGGACCAGAGCCTGACAACTTCTGTTTTAACCTCAGCAATACACTCATTTCTTCCTTCTGAATATTTTTCCTGTTGAAACCCTTTTCCTGGCATTACAATGAAACTTGGGTCGGCCTCATTGCTCATGTCAGCTTGAGTTAGAAGTTCCGTGCTCATTTCTGCAAGCTTCTGTAATGCACTAGTTGCAGCTTCAACTTCAAGTTGAGCTGCCTCGAGCTGAAGCTTCTCTATGGCCAGATCACCCATTGTTTTCTCCCCGATTCTCTCTTGTGCCAAGGCATATAGCACTTTCAAATCTTCACTGTCATTAGTAGTTTCTTCTTTCAATTTCTTGAGTTCCTGCTCCGTGGCTTCATATCTTCCCATGACCACATTGATCTCTTCGTCTTTAAATGTCAAAGCCCTCTGCACCGCTAGAACTTCCATTTCTTTCATCCGTAGATTTTCTCTGGTGAAGTTTAACTCCATCACTAGCCGTTTGTTCTCCATTCCGTAATCATCATGAGGTTTCTCTAGTGGTTGCTGCATTGAGTCAAAGCTTATCCTCATTGCGTTCTGATTTTGACCAGTGGTGGTTGACATAAGCAATCTACTCGTCAGTTCCGCAATTCTTTCCACCACCATTTCAGCTTCAGTGACTTTCAGCTTGGAACTGCCCAACTCACCTTCTATTCTGTGAAGGTGGACATCTTTCTCCTTCAGCATTTCAGTTGCCTGCATAAGCTGATCTTCTCTACTGATCATAAGTGCCTTTAGCTCTGTTACTTCCCGGCCCACTTCTTCCAATTGCTTTCGAGCTTCCATGAGTTCTTCATCCTTTTCTTGCAGTAACAGTTCTAGAGAAGCCTGTTCGGACTTCAGATGCTGAATCTCTAGTTTGGCCTCCACCAAGCTGGACTCTTTCTCCTGAAGTAGATTCTGTGATACCTGAAACGCGTTAGCTTTTTTGTAAAGCTCATCTTGAATAACGGATATATCACGCATAGCTTGCTCCAACAATGGTTTCTCTTTCTGCAATTCCTCTCGTAAATCCTCCAGCAGTTCTTTTTGGACTGATATTTCCCGCTCAAGTGCAAAGTTCTTAGCCTCAACAACTCTGAGCTTTACCCTCTCCATTTCTACTTCAGTGTGAGCCTCCCTCAAGCTTTGCATATATGACAACACACTTTTCCTCTGTTCCTCGAGTTCCTCCAATTGTTTTTCTAACAGTAGCTCTTTTTCTTCCATTTGCTCCCTGGAAACTACCAAAGCTTCCCGAGAGGAAATAAGCTCGAATCTCACATCAGTCAGAAGCTTTTTCACTCTCATGAAGTCCTCCATGGTTTCGTTGGTTTCTCCTAAGCGCTTCACGGTTTCCTCCTTAAGCTTATTCACTTCATCCTGGGCTATCAGCCACTCTTCTGTCTGCTTCTTCAAGTTGGCTTCTGTTTCTCTTAGCTTTTCCTGTTCAAGTATCTTGGTAGCCTTAGAAATCTCTAGTTCTTCTTCCTTCTCCTTGAGGACTCTCTGAAGTGCATGTATTTCACCTTCTTGTCTCTCGACAACTTCGTTGGCTTTGCTTAAGAGTTGTGACTTGCTTTCATATTCCGAAATAGCCACGGAAACCTCCTTGCTTCTGTTTGCAACCTCTTCACGAATTTTATCTAGCTCTTGTTCTTTCAAATTCAAGGACAATTGCATAGCAACACGTTCCGCGTCTCTTTCCCTAAGCTGATGCTTTAATTCTTGTATCTCTCTGGCTTGAGAAGCCAACTTCACATTTGCCCGCTTCAGCTCCTCTTGAATACTTTCATGCTTCAAAGAAGCTTTGACGATTACCTTCTCACGTTTTTGTAACTCGTCCTTTGCCCGGTTTAGTTTATTTTTCTCAGAGAGAAGCTTCCTCTCAGCATCCTGAAAGTCCTCTTCCCTTTTCAACAAGGCCACAAGCACAGCCTCAAGGTCAGAGTCGAGCACCCCAAGGTTTGAATAGGGCAGATCCTCGTCAGGATAAACCGAGTGTTGATCGGTTTGCCTCTCCGATTTCTGCGTCTGAGCGAATAATTTCTCTAAAAGAAGCTTTGCAGGCTCAGCTGTTCCGTTATCGTTGATGTTGGGTCTTGTATTGTTCAAGACTGATTGAACACTCAGTAAAGAAGGTCTCTTCCCTCTTCTACTGCTCGGGAATGCAAAAACACTCTTGTGCTTCTGCTCCACTCTTGTCAAACAATACTGCAATCACAAAATTATCAAAATCAAATCTTATCAAGTTTATCTTTAAACACGAAAGAGCAAATGGAAGAGTCTTGAAATTTCCAATCTTTAAGCTTACGAATCAGATGGGAACAAAGCCAGCAAAAATCGAGAAAACCAGGAAGAACATGTTAACAAAGTTATGAGAAGAAAAGTCTTTATAATCAGAAGCGATATAATAAAGAGAAAGGTAAGCCAACCTCGCAGGGAGAGAGAGATGAGTAGGAAGCAAGATTCAGGCGAATAGCCTGAGAGAAACCCATCCTGAGAGCCAGGATATTAAAAGATCGTCATCAGAAGAGCTCCAACACAGAAAATAAAGAACCCTAATTTCTGTATCAAATTAACAAACTTCGTTTGGGGAAGGCTTACGAGAGCAAACCCAAATCGAAGGAAGAAGAGAAGAAACTAGCGAGAGAGAATGCGCAATGCCCTGGCAAGTTGGAGCAATGAGGAGATTGGAGTTAAACAACAGAGATGGAAAACGACGACTGCATTGGATTCAACTCAAATTACTACTTTTTTTGTTAAGGATGAAAGATAGTATTAAAATAAATCAAAATAGAGGCTCGCGTTGGATTGTGAGTTGCGATCACAGTTAAAGCTCAAAAGACATTGTTGCCCTTATTCACTAGATGCATGTCGGCATGTCCAAATGTCCAATACACGGCCAAGGGATCTATTTGTAAATAATAGTCTGATTTTAATGACGTGGTAATGGCTAAGTCTCGCGTGGTTTACAAAATGCCTTGAAGACTTTGAATTTATTTTCTTTTACTCATCTTAATCCATTTCTTTTTCTTTCACTCAAAAAAGATAACAAAATGACAGAGGAGGACTAGGAAATCATTCGTCTATATACCACTCGCTCTCTTCTTTTTTTTTTTTTTTTTCCTCACCAGGGTTTNCTTTTTTTTTTTTTTGTCCTCACCAGGATTTGATCCCTATCTTTTTCAAGAGGTTATAAAATGGCCCAATATAGGCCCAATAAAAGAAACAATCCACCAACAAAGTTTTTTAACATATGACAAGGTTGGCTTAAGAACATTTCCTACCCAATTTTTTTTCTCTCTAAAATAGAACAAGTCTATGTTGAAAAAAAATAAAATAGAATAAGTCTATTTTGGAGTTGAGTTTTTCTTCAACATTATTCTATTTTCAAGTCCAAAATGGAGATCTCCAAATTTGAGTATAACTTGAAAATGATAAATTTAATATATATAAACAAATTAGAGATTTCCATTTTGGAGATAAATATAGAGATAGGTTGAAAAAAACTAATTCTAATATAAAGTTTAGAGATGAATATATAAATGAATTGAAGATGGTTTAATATTGGATTTAGGAATTTCCAACTCACAGATGTTTTATATTCATAAGGAGATTACACGTTTGAAATAGGAAGTCGTAATTGCAAGGAACACTTGGTAAAGACAAATAAGCTGATGGTGTACATGCTGAATCACATCAAATACAATACGAGAAAGTCGTTTGCTAAATTTTAAAAGCACAAAAAAATGTTATTATGTACATATACTAACATGAAACCATGCATCAGACTAGAAAGTATAATATTTAGACCAGACTAGGATTGACACAAACCTAATCATAGCCCTAAACATTGAACACAAGCCATTTAGATTTGCCAGAGTCCTGACCATCCTGAATCTGACAGTCACCTTGTCCACTCAAGCCATCGCGTTGTTTCCCATCCTTTGACCTTCCTATTTTCTTCCCGACAAAGAACCCTAGCTTCACTGCTGTCAATAGACCCATAGCAATCAGCAAAGGTCTCACAGCCCAATGAAAATCCTCCAGATGTTGATATTTTTTCACAACTCCCTGACATGTTTCGAAATTCACAATCTCTACTTCAGCCGGATCTGCAAGAAAACTTCCATGTTCCTCTCCAAAAGGTAACACTCCAGGGAAGTCCACCTCGAGGCAACCGTTTGGTAAAACCTGAGAGATCCTGCCCGTTGCCCAAATCCCTCTACTTTTACGCATCCATTTGAATCTCGGGATGACAACATTTCCTTTAAGCTTCACAAATTGACCCACACTGTATGCTTTAGCCATCTGAAGCTGCGATGAAGTCCCTTTCCAGAGAGTTGGCAACCCAATAAACCCAACAGCTACAATTCCCTCACGGCCAATTGAATGGAGAACACCAACCGGAGAGATCCTCTTGTCTTCTCCATCCTTCAGACGTACCCAATCTCCAGAAGCTAAGCCGTTAGTTACCCGTTCAAGAACAGATACATGAACCCTTAACGGATCATGAACACCATGGACTTTAACTAGCGCAAATCCATCTGGGTCGGTGGTGTCACGTTCTAAACCAACCACCATTCCTTCTGGCACATCCATGTTCACTTGTTTACACGAATTTGCAGGCTTTCTTGAACGCACCGTGTCGCCCACTTGTAGATGATCCTTTGAAAGAAACCATTCTGTATAGCCGAGTGTAGCCGAGCTCTTCCTGATTTCTCTACTATCAATGCCTCTCCAGATCTCTTCCTCTTCCGAGTTCTGCAAGCTGCCAAATAGGTTCCAGTTAATATCACAATTCAAGGTAGCCAAAAGTGCCAATTAAAACGTACATCAAGAATAAATAAATTGGATTCCAGAAAACTATTAAAACATCAGAAAGAACACTATAAAGCTGGCCATTACTTTCTTGAGAACTATTACTTTTCCCAAAGGTTCTATGACCATATATAGTGATAAAATAGACACTTTTGAATCGATCTCTTCAAACTGAAAATAAAGTGGTGACAAGATATGATATACCTCTTCAAGACATGTAAGATGTCAGTCATCGAAGGCCGGCTTCGAAGATCATACATAAAGCAACCCCAAAGTAGGTTCTCGAGAGGAGGCGGTATGCCATTGGGGATACTAAGCTTTTCTTGCTTTCTCACCACTAAATCATATATTTCATTGGCGGATCTACCAGACCAAGGTTGTACACCAGTCAGCATTTCGACAATGCTGCATCCAAATCCCCAAGAATCAGTCTCAAAGGACATGGGACCTCTTACTTCCGGTTGCCACTGTTCTGGAGCCATATAGTTTGGAGTTCCAAGTCTCTCGGTCATATCAGAATTTGGCAAAGGGACACTAAGAAGGAGATAAGGGATTCCAACATTCCCGAGGATGGCCTTGTCGTTATCACTGAGAAGAAAGTTAGTGGGCTTAAGATTGAGAATCAGAAACCCTTTTGAGTGCAACTCCAGGATCCCTGTAACCAGATCAACTCCGTATCTGTAAAGCATGGTTCAACAATAGATGGGAGATCATTAGTATTCTATTTGAGAATGAAGAAGACGAAGACACTACTACTATTAACTGTGTAATGCATAATTACCTTAATACATCAGGCAGTGAAAGCTTTCCTCCTTTAAGCCGAGCCATCTTGTCACCAACAGAGCCCTCATAGAATTTCATGATGATGCATATCTATAAATTACAAATCTACAATTAAACAAAGATTGAAAATATGGGGAAACTAGAGAAAACACATGTTTCTTATACTTACCTTTCCACTAATACTAGAGACTCCCCGGAGCAGACAGACATTCTCCATTCCTTGACACTTGGAAAACATATCTTCAAACTTATCTACCACAAGCCTTCTTTGATCCTCCTTGATAGGATGAAGCATTTTGATGGCCACTTCATGATGCTCATCATAGTCCTCAGTTGACTGATGATGAGTAGCCAGCCAAACATCACCAAAGGGGCCTCTTCCAATTCGATGTCGAAGCTTCAACGTCGAAGAATTCATCCAGGGGCTTGTCCCGGCTGCTAAAGAGCTCTCAGACTCACCTTCAATGATTTCATACTCAGAATCATCCGGCTTGCCAGCAATAATCTTTGAAGCCATTTCTGAACCAGCAAACATAGTGACACCAGTTAGGACATGGCATAAATGCAACAACAAAAATCAAACTATTTAAACAAGAACTCAATCACATAAGCCTAAGTTTACTAAAAGGAACAACCTTTCCTATCACTTGTTAGCTATATATTCTTACAAGCAGGTAGAGAAAAACAGATTCCGAAACTAAACATGATGGTAATGGCAATATATGAGATTGAAGAGAAAAGTGAGAAAGCAGAGACGTGTAAGAATCTCCACTATGGGGAGAAGTAAGCGATACAAACAAGGGACAAAGACAGTATCGTGGAGAAGTAGAAGAACAAGCAACAGTAACAATGAAAACTCAATTACTGCAAAATAGAGTCAATTAACCAGCCAATGCATCTTTTGTTTCCTCTCAATATCGGAAATGACTAACAATAAAGAGAAATCAGATCTCATAGATCAAAATTTGTAAGCGAAAGAAATGAAATTGAAATTAGAACTATAGAGAGAGTTGCAATGAAAATCTAAACTTTTTTGAAACCAGGAAAAAAATCAAAGCTTGCGAAACGCAAAAGCAGATGGAAAGAGAGAGTAACCGACAATGAGAGAGAGAAAAGGGTAATTTCGACGGATTAAGAAGGCTCTGAAACCCTAAACACCAGTAATGACGAGCGACGACACGAAAAAGCAAAACTCCAAAGGCCTGATGAAAGAGAAACGAAGCAAACAAACAAAAACTAAGAAATGATCATCGGAAACTGAAACAAGTAACTTCGGCAGCTGAAAGAGAAAGAGAGAGAGCCTGTGAGAGAGAGAGCCTGTGAGAGAGAGAGAAGAGGAAGGAAGAAGAAGAAGAAGGCGTGGAGGCCCCGTAAGTTGTTTTAATGAAACACCCTCCCCTTACTTCAAAATACCACAACCACAGGCCCATTTCTCTTTTTTCCATTAATTTTGAGAAGAAAGAACTTTTTTTTTTTGTCAACATTTGGGGCACAACTGGCCGGCCGGGGACTCGATCCTTGGTGTGATGGTGTCTGTCTTCTGTGGACTTTGCCACTAGACTAAGATCACTTCAATGAGAAGAAAGAACATTTTATTTTATTTTATTGTTATATTTAGAAATTATATATTAACGCAAAATTTATAAAGTGGGGAAATATCAAACATGTGTCTCTATATATATTTGTGTTCGAATTTGGATTTTTGGGTTCCGTTGGATGGTTCGCCGACAAAATCGTTATTATTGAATTTATATAAACCAAAAGGGAGCAAATTAACCATTGAGTATCGGATGCAAGATGAAGCATTACAGTGGTGTACCAAGTGAAATAAGACTAATCTATCATCAAATCCGGATAACTAAGATAATACATTGCCATACGATACTACAATGGCTCAATATAGTTGTTTATAGAGATTTCGATAACTGTAGTGATTACCTTAACCTAAAACCATGTAACACACCAAATATCATCATCATGCTTTCAGCAAACATGTTTTCCAATAGAGTTAGTTTGAATATATTTCAACCATTGTGTCTAACTGTAGTGTGTAATTCTACGTTGGGCTTCGTTGTTTGACCTGAGCCCGTTATGGAAGAGTCTGATAACACCAACAGATCAAATGCAATCAACAAGAAAACAGAGGAAGTGAAGTTTTCTTTGCCTCAGTCTCCAAACGATGTCACTTCAGCAAAAGCAAGGAAATTGGGCCAAGACAGAAACAAACTGAAGCCCACTACGAAGCCTGTTTGGATTAAACGCTCATGAGTGTGAAGCATGATGATGACATCTGTGCAATCGATTAGGGCTTTGCTTAGCTCAGGTTTCAGTATAAAATGTGATTACGCCGTTTTGTAAAGCTTAAGCGAATATCATCAATAAGAATCAAAGATGAGTATTTTCTTCATTTCTTAGTCTCGTTATCATTTCTTAGTTTTGTTATCAGAGTCCACTTTGTTTTCTGTGAATCCTTTCGTACCTTAGCACGGAGCTGGAGTGTCTGGTTTTGAAATCTCAATGTCTCTCCGCTTCTTACATAAAGAACTTATGTCAATCCCATTTTTGTTCAAATGATCGACTCAAAGAGATATAATCTAGTGACGCTAAGTCTCAGACGAAGATTTAACCCGCACCAACTGATTCCTCAATATACTTACTTGTAACTAAAACGGCTAAATTAGGAGTAGAGAGCTAATTATTTATAAACTTACAAATAAAAAATTGTTCTTCTTGAACGACGAACAATCCAAGAGACAGAGACGAAGAAGAAGAGATTTACAGTAATTTCTTGTAAATGAGTTTGGGAGAGAGACAGAGAATTACAACAAAAAAAAAAGGGTTTTTAGATTAAATTTAAGAAGGAAGAACCTTCTTGACAATGTCTTCACTGAGAGCAGCGATCTGAGAATCCAAAGCTTTAATAGTTTCTTCCTTCTGCTTCTCCAAGCTCGTCAAAGCTTCTTGTAGCTCCGCCTCCACCTTCTTCCTTCCCTCCGCTAGCTTCTCCTCAACCTCAACCTGCCAAATTCCAACAAAAACGAATCGAATCCATTTCCGAATTCCTTCGATCTGAGATCGAATACGTGCATTGTTGTTTATTGTACCTGAGTTTCCTTCTTCATCTTGTTAAGCGCGGCGGCGATCTCAGCCCTAGCTGCTCTCATGACGGCGGCGGCTTTCTCGTCGAGCTCCTTCACCTC
Source organism: Erysimum cheiri (assembly GCA_900406345.1). Classification (NCBI taxonomy): domain Eukaryota; kingdom Viridiplantae; phylum Streptophyta; class Magnoliopsida; order Brassicales; family Brassicaceae; genus Erysimum; species Erysimum cheiri. The sequence continues at coordinate 23,839 of OVAQ01000494.1, forward strand.
CGTCGAAGTGTCCTTGACGCTCGCTAGCTTCTCCTTGATGGAAGCGTCTCTCTGGTCCATGAAGTTACCAAGCGGAGAGTAATAGACCTTGTCGAGAGCGAACATCAAGAAGAGGAACTCAACGACGATGATCGGAAGCGTCAGATTGAAATCGAAGAGCTGAGCCTTCTCCATCGCCTCCGCCATGGACGGAGGAGCGAAGGCTGCGATTAGGGCCAAGGATTTGGCGGTGGCGGAAGAGAGTGATAGCGCTTTGCTACGGAGGTCGGAGGAGGAAGCGAGGGATTTGGGAATCTGGGGGAGTTTGGCGAATTTGGGAATCTGGACTCGGCTTGGTTGTTGGTTGGATGAGAGGGAGATTAGGGGTTTGGAAGAAGCCATAATCGAGTTAGCAGCCATGGCCACACACACTGAGAGCTCCGAGAGATGAGAAATGCTCAAAACTGATCTCTTGGAGACGAAGAGAGAGAGAGAAGAGATTTGCTTACGAATGTTATCTCTTCTCTTTGCCACACAAATAAGCAGAGGCTGTGGTGGTCAGATTAAAATGAAAGGAGCGCAAAAACTAAATTAAAGACCAAATAAAAATCAAGAAATTCTTGCGTTTGCGGCCAAACGCAAACGCTTTATACAAACGGTAGAGGTTCTTCCATTTGCGTTTATCTAGAAATGGATAAAATGGCCAAGACGGTAGTAGGTTCATTTGTGAAAAAAATATACACTACAAACACACGCACACAATCACCGCCTTGTTCTTTTTGCACGCACACACACACACAACATCCAAGTTTGTATATAAAACATGAGGATTTGGAAATCAAAATCTCTACAAGAATCAAATGAGCAAGTTCCATGGCAGGAGAGTTCTTTTATGTTTCGGAGATGAGTTTTTTTCTGTTCCACACATCTTTCTCCGAATAACACTTGAAACGAAACCTTGCAATGAGTTTGTTAAAAACTCTGCGGTGACTCGAACTAGAAGCAGTCACGTTTCTGTGATTAGTCCCTCGTTGACATGGCGTAGACTTGTAAGAGAGCCAACCTCCTAATATAGTCGCAAGAAAGCTTGGTTGGGTCCGAGGGATGGAGTCAACACCCTCTTCTTGAACTTCCCTTACCTTCTTTTTCCGGGTTTCGGGTGTGGTTGAGAACCTGATTTGTCCAAAACATATATTACCATGACTTGGAGATTCCGGGTAATGAAATGCTATAAACATTGAACACCAAAAAATTCTTACAGTTTGAGTTGTTTAAAAGAAGATGCACGGGGTGTCTTGCTCTTCTGCTTCACCATCAACATGCAGTAGTTTGAAATATGTCGGATAAATCGAAGCTGAATGATATTGGAGAAAACACATTACTAAACCGCAATGTAGTCGAAACTAAACTTGACTATAACAATCTACATAATCCTGGTTGAAGAATCTAGCTACCCAATTGCATAGTTAAAGATGAAACAATATCATAACTATGGATGGATTCCAGAGATAAAGACTAAAATACGAACCTGATCACCGTCTTTAATGCCAAATTCAATGAGGTACTGAGCCTCGTTAATCAATCTTTTATCTTCATAAGATAAGCAAAATTGTCCCCAAACATGCGGCCTTGAAAAAACACAGGGTAAGAGTAGGATTATAGCAATCATATATAGACACAAATTCGGAATCCTTAAAATACAAAACTCAAATAAAGAATCAAAATGGTACCATGAGATCTTTCCAGGGCCTGTGACGGGCAAGTGAGAAAACGCAGCTTCTACTGCCATCTTGAGCTCCCCTACTTTCGCTGTCTTCAACACTTGAATTCCTACAAATCCAAAATTACGCATAAAAGGAATCCTAGTAAACCACCAAATTCAAAATTCTATAGGCAACATCAAACAAAACCAACACAGGAGAAAACTAAAACAACAAGTCTTAACAGTTAACCTAAGAATTCAAAGGTAAAAACAAGGAGGAGATGAGTAAGGTACCAAAGGAAGATCCATCAAGCTTGAGAACAGTGAGTTTGATGGGCTCTTCAGGCATCTGATTATAATTAAAACTCCTACGACGTGGGAGTCCATCGATCAGACGGAGAGGCGAAAGAGACGCAGCAAAAGAGCGGCGTGGAACTTCCATAGATTATTAAGAAAATTTGATTTTCCAAGCCAAGTTAAGACATCTACTTCCAAGTTGTTGGAGAAATCAGGACAGGAGTTGAGTCCAAGTGGAAGATTGATGCCATGGGAAGAGAATGAGGAAGGAGAAAGATACTTTGAAGGGAATCATGGTTAAGGGATCTCTGTTTTTTCCTGCTTTTTTCCAACCACCTTTTCACCCGGCGAGATGTTTTGCTTTTCAAGAAGATAAACAATGCAACATATAATATATTATACAATAAAAGGGAAAACGTCAACAAGCACCCATGGCCTAATGGATAAGGCGCTTGACTTCTAATCAAGCGATTGTGGGTTCGAGTCCCACTGGGTGTGTCTTCTGATTTTTCCTTTTTTTGCAATTTTACCTGTTTATTGCTTTGACCAAAACCTTACTGCTCGTTTACCGTTTTGCAGCTACAACAATATCCTCGTATTCATATACCATGGTGAAACAAACCCGAAATTTTGAACGCTTTCTTACATAGATTCCGTGACTATGTGAGTCACCCTTTGCTAAAATGTTGTATATACAAAGAAAGAAGCAGTAGTATAAAGAGAATAAATCCAAAAAAGAGGTCAGTTTCTCCATAATCCAATAATATTTCGCCTTCTTCAAAACTGAAGAAGAACAAGACACAACTTCAAAAAATGAGGTCTCGCATTATTAATACTACTCTAACCCACCTGCAAAACCGAAGCTGTGAACACTCTATATCTCAAGTTGAACATTACTAACCCACAACTTCTACTTAATCTAGAGCTTTCCTTGGTTTCTACTCATGCCTTGATTGGCTCTTCTTTATTTTAGAGTTGTTACCTCCCTATGATCTTATAATATGCATATAAACCAGAGCCGAAGAAACCCAGAAGCTGTCCAATCACATTCATCTGCGTGAATGAACCAAAAACAAAAGAAAACAGTACTGAGATGTAGTAGAAGTAGATTGCGATTTAAGGTCCAATAGACTAAATTGGACGTTGAAGAAAATTACCAGGTCAAATGGGAGTCCACCAAAGAGCATCCAGCCTAGTCCAACCGTGAATAGATCCTGCAATGATGATGTAATTGTCAAAGGCTTTCGTTTATCAAATCACAAAAGACCTCATAACAGAAATTTACAAGTCTCATCATTCTCAAGATGCAAGATATATATATATCTACTAACTCTCAGGAGTCCTAAGTTATGGGGTTCCTTCTCCTTCACATCATCTTACGTACAAGAGATATTATAAAGTGAACCGACCTTCATATTGCCACAGATTGTCTGCGTCAGAGCGGAGTTGAGAGTGGTGTTCAGAAAAATGCTGTAGTTTAAGAAGAAAGCCAGCACGCACGAGCAGAGTAACACAACCTGGGTGAGAACATAACAGGAAGAGAGATCGTTAGTCTCACATATGCAAAGTGGTCAGATATAAGGCAAAAGAGTGATTTACGGTACCATGAAACCAGGAGATAAGAGGTGAGGAAAGTTAATTGTCTTCTCCAAGTCACCACAAATAAATGTCCAAATCATCAATATAGGTCCGCATATAATTCCTATCATTGAAAATCTCACAAATTCAATGGAAGTCTTGGGAGATTAGGTCAATTTTGTTATCTGTTTAACTTACCATTGCACCACATAAGACCAAAGCTATTCAAGCCACTTGATTTCCCTGGAGAACCAGACATTAAACTTGAGTAAGATATATTTCAAAGTGGCAGGAGGGAATGTCACTAAAAAAAATTATGAAGAAAGAGGGTGACTAGTGTACCAGTACGAGCAATGCTTGCTAGATATACTGCTGTTGTTATGTTGGCTAAGAAAACAACACCATATCCATAAAAGTCAAATGACAAGTCCCTAGCTCCAGCAAAAATTGCGCCAAGCACGATAACGCCAACACTGACATCAATCTTACAAGAGTTTAGTTGTGCATATAAAAATCCAGGAGCATGGTTCTAGTTATAAAGGTAATAACATGTAATTTTATATGGAGGGACTTAAAGCATCATATCATGTAAGTGCAACAGCTGGATATCACATAAGCCTCTGGGGCATGTAACATAGAGAAACAACACAGAGCCACCATTATCGCTCACAAAGTCAATCCTAATTCTTGTCTATTTTGTTCCAAGAAGTTATTTCTTCCTAAAGGATACTATTAAACTCAGAATCTGAAAACAACTGGAAATTATACCAGTTTCAATAGTGAAGACAGAAATTAGTATGAGAAAACTATGATTCACCTTCCAATGATAGACCGCGTATATCTCTGACCTGTGAGCATGTACTCAATCACCATAGTAAATGCCACCGTTGTACGCCTAAGTGTGGTATACATGGGAACATTTACCCCTCTGACAGATGCCATAGAGGCTAGCTTTCAGGAGATATACATTGAACAAATTTGTGATCAGTTACTACTTGCAAAATCCAAACAACAGCAAAATTATTGCCAAGACTTTTTAGTAAAATGGTTACCATGTAGAGAAGATAGGATATTGATAGAGGAAGGGTGTGAAACAATGTCTTCAATGGCACCAAAGTTGAGGCATTATCAATAGAAAAAGAATCGGCAGCTGTGAAAGAGATGATCTTCCTGCGCCTCAAGGCATATAGAAACAAGCTAGAGGAAACCATCTACGGAAACGAAAGTGTCAAGCTAGTTTAAATATTTTCCTTCTCTGTGGAAAACGGAAGTATGAGCCTTACAGAGCATCATAAGTGAAAACTGCAAAAGAGAATCTCTGTACTAAACCTGAAATAGTGTGATAACGTTTACGCACGGGAACTCATAGGAAGAGAGAGCTGCTTTATTGAACAGCACAAGCATAACTGCGAGTCAACACCAGAAAACAAAAACAAGTGTCAATGCCAATACATAAATATGGAGGCACATCTGATTAAACATACAATCAATTCCAGGTGTATCTTCTTCTTCACATCATTGAGTAACCATCAAAACAGTGAACCATATTCATATTTGCCACATTTCAATAACAACTGCACAATGAGATTTTCCATAGTCAACAACGCGATTGTGTATGCGAGATCACTGAATTATATAGAAAGCAAAGAGCATTCTAATCAATACGGATGAGAAATGTAGGACGAATAAGTTCGAAATAAATTAATTAACAAAGCAAAAAATTCGCAATCTTCGTCATCGTATGGTTGTATCAATCTCACTCGAAATCCGAATTTGAATTTACGAATTTTACGACGAACTACGGAATCCAGCGAATCGAATCGGATAAAAACACCTACAGCAAAACACGTGAAATCGAGGGAATTACCAGCACAGGCCATGTAAGAAAGAGCAGCATAAGCGCCACGTTTGGTCATGGCGGATCCTTTGAAAAGCCGATCGTCGACACCTTTACCGTCGCTATCACTCTCACCGGCGAGAGGAGGATCGGAAACCGGAAGAACAGGATTATTCCTCATGGAATTCATCGTCGAGAGAGGTAGGCTCTCTCCACGATCCTCTTCTTCTTCTTCGTTCGCCGTCTCTGTAAGTCCTTGTTCTCCTCCAACCTCTGGAGAAATTTGCGTCACCGAAATGGATTATACTGACCGTAGAAGACACGGGAAATGTTTGAGTAAACACCTCTGTTTTTGTAATCATTATGAAAGTGGAAATGTCACGTGTTTCTTTATTTGTGAGTTTAAGGCCCAACTTAAGCTTTATTTTAAAGCCCATTTCAACTTAAGCTTGGATCCAACTTTGTTCGACTTTTTTTTTTTTTAATTAACATCTTCTTTTTTTCCTCGTTTATAATGTTCGACTTTGTTTCCTATGGTTCTGACCTACCTATAATCCTAACGTGGTCTTTCGATTATGAAAAATATATTGTTATGACTTGGAATTAGTTATTTATCATATTTTGGTCAAAAATTTTGATTAAATATGATTAAACATTGGTGCAAAAATACGGTTGAAAAATACAAGAAAAGATAGCATTACTAAGTATTATCGAGAGATTTGAACCGCAAAACTATGAATAATGCTCAGGAGTTATGAAAGAGTCAGGTAATCTCCCTACCCAAAAAAAATGAAAGAGTCAGGTAATCTTAATTACTTTTTACTGTTTTTATAGTGACCAATTATGATTGAAATTATAGTGAAATGACTTGAACTCTGATATTAACTAATATGGTGAATATATATTCAACCGCTAAACCACCGTAATTTGATTTATGAGAGAATATAGTGGCATACAAAGTTAACATTTTTCAGCAAAACTAGGGTTCTCATACTCATCTCGTTCATCAGAGTGCTACATTTTTCTCTAGTTTTTGAGCTAAGCTCATTTACAAGCACATGAAAAGTTCAGAAATAAATTGTAAGATATACAACTTCTTTTTTTTGGGTTCAACTATACAACTTAAAATCACAAAATTTTACAAATTCAATAAATTATCATCTAGAATGCATTAATCTCTTACCAATATGGATCAAGAAGCTTGGACGATGAATGAATGTGGCAGGTTTTTGGTACGATTCGTAAAATAGTAGTTGAGGAGACAGAGAAGAAACATGATAAGACTTTGGTATTTACAACTTGATGGAGACAAGACATTAAGGCAAAGCTGTCCAGAACAGCACTCAAAACTCTTTTCTCAGTGTTTTGAGGTTAAAGAGAGAGACTCATTCACTTCCCCTTTCCTAACACTTGTTTGTCCCCCTACACAAACACTTTCTATCCTTTACCGTTCCTCCCACGTGCATCTTTAAATCTCACGACTTCTTTTTTTTTTCTAGATCTTGAATTTTCAAGTGGATTAGGTTTGTTGTCGGTAAATTAGGTGACTATTATTAGACTTTTTTTATTACCAGGAGATTGCAGACTTTAGTACTAAAGCGCATACAACTAATTTTCATGACATCTCTATAAGAATATTTTTTTTTTTGGTAAAAACATCTTTTTTTTTT
>OVAQ01000495.1:0-30878 GCA_900406345.1 Erysimum cheiri
AGCTCGGTTTGATCTCCGAACCGGTTCTGCAACTCCATCATGCACTGCCTTCGGAGGCGCGTGTGACCAAGTCTCTTTCTCAGTGTGTTTTAATATTTGAGAAAAGATTTTGGATTTTATTAAATAAAAGCGAGCGACGTTGTTCTTTGATGAGGGAACGACCGTACGCTTGGCGACCTTCTCCGATTGCGTAGAGTCGTTTGTCTTATTGGGCTTACCCAGTCTCATCGGCCCACAATGTTTTCATTTCTTTTTCGCTTTGGCGAATCTTTTGTTTCGTAGTCTTTTCCACCTAAAATTACAAGGCTTTGATCATCAGATCATGGGATTATCGTGCTTGAAGATTATGGAGCACACCATCAGGTGCAGGTAAGTTTTTCTTTTCAAACTCTGGGTAAGAGCGTAATTTTTAGGTTCGTTACCGGGCAAAATCCACTATTGATTAGAAGTGTAGTCACTGTCCCCCCTAGTATTATATGTATCACACTCAAATGAGAGTATATACTATAGAGCCTGATTACTGGTTCATGAATATACCTTAGTATAGATCTGGTTAATGATATTACTGTATTAGACTTTTTTTTTTGGTCGACAATTAGACTATTTATTTATCAAAAAAAAAAGAAGATATTGTCCTATTTCTGTATCCAAATTTAGCATATGTGATCTCGAAACAACACCAATATTGAAGAATCTAGCGCATCTTATCAAATGCAATAAGACGCATAATTAATGTCAACTTGAATTATAGAAGATGTGGTGATGAACGAGAAAAAAGAAAAAAAAGAAGAAGCATATCTTGTTACATGTTGATGTTCTCACTCTCATGCGGTATGGTGTATGGGGTAGGACAATGTTGGAACATAATCCAAATAAATGAGATAACAATATCCTCTTCGGTTCTAAGAAGCCTACTTAGTTAAATTATGTGAAAGTTTTGGAATTCCATAAACTCAGTCAAATACGAATCGAAGGAACACGTGATTTTGGTGGAGTTGAAGAAACCTACTTGAGACAATATAATGAAAAAAGCAAATAATGACACAGCAAAATGAGGAAGATGTCAGTACGACTCCAATCATATAAAACAAGTCTTGTTGAATAAAAGAAGACCAATGAATGATGGATAAAAACATTAGAGAAATGCTTTGGAGCTGAATGATAATCTATGACGACCATGTAGTGTTTGTAAGCTGTGGAATGGCATTAATCTTGAGCTAAAAATCAGCCTTAGAAGCTGAAAGATATAAGTAAAGAGGCGAACTGGTTTGCAAATATTTTAAAACTGCTTTAGGGAGTTATTGTAATGTGTGGCTTTACACCGCTAACCTCTGATTAAGTTGATAAAGTAGATGTTGTTAATAAAAAAAGAAATAATGGGTAAATATGTAAAAGAAAAGGAAGTAATGGGCAATTTTATAAATTTCAGAAGAAAAGCTGAAAAATCCGTTATAACACTCCAAGCCCAAGACCGCCAGGCCCTTACGGAATGCCAACAAAGTCCGATCAAGTATTACATAGAGAGATATCTCTCTGTCTCTCTGTTTCACGCGAGAACCTTCGTCTCTGTATTATTGACCCTTTTTGATCTCTATCTCTCTCTCTCTCTCGTTCCTCGCGTGGACCTCTTTCCAAATTATCAAAATTTCGCTTCATTTTGGATTTGAAATTCCAGATCTGCTACTCCTTATCTCGATTTTGTGATTTTACAAACCCTAGATTTCTCCGGAAGAGCTGTTTTTTTTTTCCTTTCCTTGTTTTGGGTAATTAAATCGCGATTTTTTTTTTTTTCAAAATTCCGACATTACCCTAGGTTGTGTATTACCGTAGGAAACCCTAGTTCCTGTTTGGTGTACAGATCCCCTCCTTAGTCAGAGTTTTGGTTATTAGCGTTTAGATATCAAGAAAAAATAGTTGTGATGAACAATCGAGGAAGATATCCTCCAGGAATTGGCGCTGGCCGTGGAGCCATTAACCCTAACCCTAATTACCAATCACGGCCTGGTTATCAACAACCACAATACGTTCAGCGCGGTGGTTACGCTCAGAATCACCAACAACAGTTTCAACAAGCGCCCTCGCAGCCGCATCAACAACATCAATACCAACAGCAACAACAACAACAACAACAATGGCTTCGAAGAGCTCAGATCCCTGGCGGTAACAGTAACGGTGACGCTGTTGTGGAAGTTGAGAAAACTGTTCAGTCCGAAGTTATCGATCCAAAGTGAGTTCAAGTTTGGACTATTTTAGTTTAATCTTTGTATGTGATTGTTTTCATTTTCAAATTGAAGTCATTAATCCTTGTTTCTTACGTTACCTTGGCTTTGGACTGTTTAGTGTAAGTGCCATTTTTGTTAGTGTGATAACGTTTATATTCAAATTTCTCTTCAGTTCAGAAGATTGGAAAGCTAGGTTAAAGCTACCAGCACCTGATACTCGTTACAGAACAGAGGTAAGGTTCAATATATGGGACAAAAATAGAGTAAATTAGGATTTCGATTTTATTTGTTTCATTCAAAGGTGTTCTTGCTTATTTGATAGCTTTACAGTTAAATCAATGCTTGTCAATGATAGTTTTTACCATGGCAAAGAAGCACTTGTTAAAAATGTTTCTTAATACAAAAACTGCTTGAAAATCTATTTGTAAAACCGAACTAATTCTTGGTTGCATGGGATGACATTTGCTCAATTCTTCACTTGTTTTCATTTTCAGGATGTGACAGCAACCAAGGGGAACGAGTTTGAAGATTATTTTTTGAAACGGGAGCTTCTCATGGGAATTTATGAGAAGGGTTTTGAAAGACCTTCTCCTATTCAGGAAGAGAGTATTCCAATTGCCTTAACTGGTAGAGATATCCTTGCCAGAGCAAAGAACGGGACTGGGAAGACAGCCGCCTTTTGTATTCCTGTCTTGGAAAAAATTGACCAAGATAACAACGTTATTCAAGGTAACTATGTTACTTCTAATTCTTTTATCCTTTTATCGCATTGCACCACATCAAAGAATCAACTTGACCTTCATGTAGCTGATAAGAACAGAATATCGAAGCTGACATGTTATATAGATTATTGGTCTGGAATTACAATAACTTGAGAGGAACTTTTCATGGATCTCTCCTCATTCTCTCAGACATAATATATAGATTAAGACTAAAGAGATAACCTAATTATACCATGGTTACTTGAGAGTAAGCACAATAAACACTAGATACTTTATAACACTTGGTTAATGCAATGAACCCATTGAGCCTCTAAATCCATTACTTCTATCAGTAGCTTAAATTTTTTTCCTTAAGAGGGTTAGTGCTTCTGGTCTAATTTAGTTTATTGTTGATGTGTGTCTCATATGCAGCTGTTATAATTGTTCCAACTCGAGAGTTAGCCCTTCAGACATCACAGGTGTGTAAGGAGCTGGGTAAGCATTTGAAGATTCAAGTCATGGTGACCACTGGGGGAACCAGTCTGAAAGACGATATTATGCGTTTGTATCAGCCTGTCCATTTACTGGTAGGAACTCCTGGCAGAATTCTGGATCTTGCCAAGAAAGGTGTTTGTGTTTTAAAAGATTGTTCGGTGCTTGTTATGGATGAGGTAATTGTTTGATACGTACTTTGTATTTTTTCTCTTTAATTTCTTTTTATCTCTCTTTATCTTTTTTCACTACAAGCTGTATCAGAACTGTTTATTTTACTCCCATTTCTAATTTGATTATGGATCTTCTCATCAGGCGGATAAGCTTTTGTCTCAAGAGTTCCAACCATCAGTGGAACATTTGATTAGCTTTCTTCCAGAAACTCGCCAGATATTGATGTTCTCGGCCACGTTTCCTGTCACTGTCAAGGATTTTAAGGATAGATTTCTGACCAATCCTTATGTCATCAATCTCATGGATGAGCTTACGCTCAAGGGTATTACCCAATTCTATGCATTTGTTGAAGAAAGACAGAAAATTCATTGCTTGAATACACTTTTCTCCAAGGTAAGATCTGAATTAAGCTTTGATCGTTTTGTTTTCTTTCCTTATCTGGCATTTACGCTCTTCTTTTTCTGCAGCTGCAAATTAACCAATCGATCATATTCTGCAATTCTGTGAACCGTGTGGAGCTCTTAGCTAAGAAAATCACAGAACTCGGGTATTCGTGCTTTTACATCCATGCAAAGATGCTTCAAGACCACCGGAATAGGGTGTTCCATGACTTTCGCAATGGTGCATGCCGGAATCTTGTTTGTACTGGTAAGCCTTAGTGTTTGTTATCGGAGGGGCACAATGAATTAAATGCTCAATTATCTACTTCGTAGAACCCAAGAGTGGCTTTAGTCGAGGCTTAAGGGGAATCATTGACACTGATTTACTAAATTGACATTGTGAAATGGGCTAAGTCCTTCACCTGAATAGTTTATGATTTGATGATGGTTGCTGCAGACTTGTTCACACGTGGAATTGACATTCAAGCAGTCAATGTGGTGATAAACTTTGATTTCCCAAAGAATGCAGAAACCTATCTACATAGGGTAAGCTCAATATCTCTAATTTTTACTAGATTCCTACATATTGATTGATGGTCAGTTGATTTGATACTCGGTTGCTGTTCAGGTTGGCCGATCAGGAAGGTTTGGCCATCTTGGTTTAGCTGTGAATCTTATTACCTATGAGGACCGCTTTAACCTGTATGTCTTTCTCTCTTAATTAACTGGTTTGTGCTCCTGTTTCCTACATCATTGTTTAACTTTAGTCCTACATTTTTGTAGTTACCGGATTGAGCAAGAGCTTGGAACAGAGATCAAGCAAATTCCTCCACATATCGATCAGGCAATTTATTGCCAATAACTAAGGGTAGCCTGTCTTGGTCTGCTGTTAGGTATATCAGTAATAAGTGGTAAGTAATATTTACTTACGGACAGACTTAAATTGTTCCTATTTTTGGAGTCGTTTACTTCATGTAAACTCAATATTCTCCAGGGTAATTTCTTTTACTATAAGTAATAGATAGTTTTCTTGGAAAAATCAAAGAATAGATTTTCAACAATCGCATCTATAGCACCACATTACATCGTTCGAGGCCATATATAAAGTTCTTGTGGTTAATGTACATGGGCGAACTTATTGTTCTTGTCCTCTTACGCTAGAAAATTTCTTTTATTTAGGTTTGCTCCTCATTAATAGAGATCTCTAAAAGATATTTTGAATTTGTGTGGTGTTTCAGGTTGGTTGAAGCAATGGTAGACAGTTATCTTATCTTAGCCATGCAAGACTATCACAACCCAAAAAGTCTTCACATTCTGCCTCTACCTCTGAAATGTTTTTTTTATGCGTCTTTGGGTTTCCTTTATCTCTAAAGATCAACTAAATATAGACAAGGCCTTAAAGGTTTGAAATGCCGGGTAGTATTGGAAGTGAAGTCTGTTATGTAGTTATAACAAGTCAATTGATTCTGTGTCTTTCTTTGTCGTAGACTGATCAGTGATTTCAGTGTTGTGACTTGTGATGCGTCTTCAAGAAGCTGTGGTTTCGTGACTCTTTCATGTCCTGTTTCCAGCTTTCCAACTTCAATAATAAGTCTTTGAGACCTTGAAATGAAATTTTCGTTTTTCCATTTACCTAGGTTACTGATTTTATTCTAGCATTGTTTTGTGTTGTCAATAGGTTGTTCAACATTTTGGTCTATGGACAATAAATTTAGCACTCTCTGGTTTCATGACCAACACAAGCAAAACACACAACATATATAAGATACAAGTATGCACGTATTGGAAATAGGTGATAATCTGTTTCACAGGTTAGTGCTAATCTCAGAAGCAGCTAAAAGATGACTTCTTGGGTATCTTCCCCGTGGCTTGAAACCTAGCAGCTTCTTCTTCTGCATTGAGGATCCCTTGAGCGCATCTGGTTTGCACATTTGCCTTCTTCTCTTGTGCCTTTGCATGAATTGCTGCTTTTTTGCTCCTTAGTTTCTCTGCTTTCTCCATTTTTTTACTGTCCATCTTCCGCTGCAGAAAACAACAATTTTGTTTGTTCTTTGATAGCGTGAAATGTCATGTTTCCATAGTCTGTGATTTGCTTGTTGTTTAGAGATTCATGTTTTTAATCATAAACTTCAGCAATAGAACAGTCTTAAGCATAATGTTTGACATGAGTCTAGAAATATTATAGGAGTTGGTAGATGCTATTTATGGAGTCACCTGGATTCTAGCGAGTTCAGATTCGATCTTTGTTGTTTTCTTTTTCTCCCATCCTGAAATCTCTAGGAGCTTCTTCTGAGTCCTGCAATCAGAAAATCGGTAGTGAAACTGCGATTGGAAGCGCAGAATCCTGAAAAGGGTTTGTGTTGTGTGTGTTGTGTTGTGTTGTTTCTTACTTGTTATTGACCTTTGTTATCCTGAGTTCCTTCCATGCCTTGATGATTTTTGACTGCTCTTCTCCTACGTCGTAAGTGTTATATTAATTCAAAATTTAAATTGATTTTCGAGCCAAATGCGATTTTAATAAGATAACATGAAACTAAACAGTATTGAAAACTCTGTGATACCTCTTTGGATCGGAATACCTGACTCCATTTGGTAAAATATGAGCTTCAAGCTTTAAATTCTAATGGCAAGTTAAATGCCCATTTAGGTGTATTTATAAAAGTTGTAATAGATATATGTTCGATTGCCAAAAAGGTGGAAATTGGAACTGTCGGTTTCAATGATTCATGTTTTGGTGTCGTTTTATGGCTTGTGGGAATATTTGAAAAATATCATTGGGTTTAATGGGTTTCATTGTGTGTTTGTCTTTCCATTTGTTTATTTATATTTATTAGGTATGTCTCAAGGAATATATACAGCTTGCAATTAGCGAATCTTGATAAAATTGGCGAGCACTATGTGTTCTTCTAATTGCTCTAAACTTATCATTTGGTCATTTTTTATAATTCAATTGACACAAAGCAAATTATTTTGGTAACTTGCCAAACTTCTGTGTTTTGTCTTTACATTGAAGAATAATAATAATAATAATAAATGAATTTGTTCGATATATATATATATGCCAAAGCATACTAAGGCATAATAACTTCAGTGCATTGTTTTTGGTACGGTAGATACAAGAAAAATATACTAGTTGGCAAATTTTGTTCTTGTTTTTTGTTTTTTGTTCTTGTTACGTATATAAATTAAATGTTTTCTTTCTGTTGTTAAATTGTTTGTTACCCGGATCCTCCTGATTAGTTAATGGTCTCACCAGACGGTATTCTTGGCCTGTTGAAACAAATAAAACACAGTAGTCACTAGTCATATGTACCACAGTTAGAAACCATCAGCATTTGATAAATCAATCCAACTTATAATTATAAAAGACGAGACTTAAAAGAAAAATCTCATATGAAAATAACTTGATGAGCTTGACAAAAGAATTGTAAGTGGGCTTTGTGAGGTTGGCCCATATAGCTACGAATTTGCTCAAAAATGAGACACGTGACAGTAACCCTCTACTTGGTAAAGAGAGTTCCGTCATCCGTGTCAATTTCACCGGAATTTCTTACGTTCCCGCCGTATTCTCCAGAGATCAGTTTCCGAATTCTCTCTCAGGTCGCGGAAGCCAAAACCTCAGGGCTCATGAACCTGAACTCATCTTATGGCATCTCCTTGTCATTCTCTGTGCAGTCTTGTGATAATGTTGGAATTTTGTTCGTCGCTAAGATTTTATAAGAGGTCGAAGATTGTCGATTTTAAGAAATTAGGGTTTTGTGCGCAGAACTGGAATTCATTGCGGTAGGGAGATGAACGAATTGCGTCATCCAACGATTCTCATGCCGACGTAGTCATGAGAATAGATTTCGTGAGGTTCGCTGCAGTAAAACCTCAATATCATCATATCCATTGGTTCCGTTATTCAGTAGCAAATGATCGACAACATTTGGTTAACTGTTGAATAGTCTGGATTGATTTGTCAACGAGGTATGTTCTTCTATTTTCTACCAATTGGTTTCTCTTATATGACGCGCATCATTAACTTGATCACCTTTGTTTTCTGGTGTCGCATATGTAATTGGTTCACTTTTCAAAATCTCTTTCAAGGAAAGCAGAAGCATTAGACTATCTTTTTATTTTAATTTTGCTGTGATAAACAAAACAATTTAAGACATTAAATCCACACAAAATGCAAAAAGCAGAAATTACTCAGGAAAAAGGGGATAACATTTGAAACGAATAGTGTGATGCAGTTGTTCATTTGAATGTTGTAGTTCAGAGATTGACTCGTCCTTTGATGATGTCGAGGCTCATCTCGCTAGGATCAGTTGCTTGCAATTCAACTTGAATTCCATCCATTTCTCTCTTGAACCTGTCTTTTGAGCTTGCATACAACATCTTACTCCGTACTCTTGATGTGTCAGGTGACCTGATGAGTCCAAGCTCATAAATATATAGAGTATGATTTCAGATCATCTGGAAAGCAAAAGGAGAGAAACTGTTACCACGCGATGAAAAATATCTTGCTCTTCTGGCAATTATCCTCTGTGGTGAAATCAAAATCGTAGACAGCGTATCGACATTCGTCCTCGGGGATAGACCTGGTAAAATCTTCGTAAGTTTCTTCTGGATTCCCAAGCTTTTCTATTTTAACTTGCTGAGCCTGCTCATCAATCTTGAACACAATGAACCTATAACTTCTCTTTGCTTTCAACTCCAAGAATTTAAGCTTGCATTCATCACTCACGTGCATCCCAGATGCTGAATTAGCCTACACACCACACATATGTGATTATATATACATGAACCTCTTTCTGATATATATCTTCCTAACCATATACCATTAAACTTAGATTCATAATGTGGAATCATACTACATCAACATCCATAGGAACTTAGGAAGTCAATTCATACATTAACTCTGTTCCTGTTAGATAATAGATACTTCCAAACCAGATACCACAAAACTTACATTTTTACATGGAATCATGACATATTAGAGCATATCAATGAATAAGAACATGTACAGAATCAATGAATTATCTAACATTAGAAGATTAAATGTAGAAACTTACCATGTTTTCTTTGGAGAAATCGAAATCCAAGCCCGGGTTTGATGATTAAAACAATGAAGGGGACAGGGAAGAGTGGGGAGGGTTGGGGGGTTTTTGAGGTTGAAGAAAAACACAAAGTTTGGTTTTTTCTTTAGGCTGATCACGTCTTAATATTGACGACTTTGATGCTCTCACGTTGTGCCCATATTTTCAAACACATATATAGTTTTACTCCATATATATCTATATATATATATATTTATATGTCTTGTATATGAACTTAAATTTGGTCATTGGAGCGTTGAGGTTTTCATGATGAACATGTTATATGTTTTCTTTTGGTTTTTCTTTTCAATTTTGACCCTCTCTTGTTGTCATGATTGGTCTTAACCTCTTTGGCAGCTAATGTAGTTATGTTTTCTTTTATGTGGATCCTTGACTTTATCCTCTGTGTTTTATGCGGCCCAAATATGCTATTGGATCCATGAATTCACTGGATCGTAAAAGAGGGAGGCCCAACAAATTTCGATTAATGTTACTATGTTAACGTTTAAGCATCTTTGTCTTTTAAAGGTTTAAGCATTTTTTTTTTTTTTTTTGGTAAAACTGGAGGAGATTTAGCAAAAGTTTAAGCATCTTTGTTTGTTAGTATCTCTTCTTCTTTTTTTTTTCTTTAGAAATTTGGGAATTTTCTCTTCTTTTTGTTACTCATACACACAAACATATCTCAAGAGTGTAATTTACTAATTTTATGTCTTAGCGAATGTTTTACATTTGACGGCATGCATTTAAAAAGCAAAACCTTGTTAAAGATTATTGTTTATACGTATGCATATTAGAGACGTGTTGCGAAAGTGATACGTCTCCTAAAGAGAAAACGAGATTTAATCGTTATTAAGAAGAAACTTCAAAGTCTTTCATTGATTTTTTAGACTTTAAAATTGACCCTTTGTCTTTTCTGTACGTATATATATACGTACTTATTTTGACTTTTATTTGGCGTTTTCTCACGTTTTCTCTAATTTCGTTTTATTAATTCCAAAGGTACCTAACGTTTGGCACTCATCCGTAACTAGCTGTTCAAAAATTATACATCTGTTACATATGGTCATTAAACTAAAAATGTTTATGATATATGTATTTTCAAATTTGATTATAACGTCCAAAAACAAACAGAGATGCTCTTATTTTTATATTTTTGAACCCCAAGAAATACGTTAACTGACATTAATAATTGCCTAACAAACGATTAGGCTCCAACAAAAAAAACGACTTAACTTTGGGTTGGGTCAACGGAAGTACTTGCCATATCATGTGGGCTCCGGACACGTGTCAAGATCAGACGGCGGTTTTCAAAGCAACCGGGAAATTTCCATGGAAACAGAGGCACGACCAACATAGTAAGTACCGTAGAGTAAAACAGAACAAGAACTCACAGCAAAATTCTTTTTAACACTTGGATTTTCTACACTTGTTTTTATTTGCCGTATTTTCTAAGAAACTAATATTGTTTATTCGTTTACTGGTTTGATTAAGACAGGTGATTGGTCTTTAAAGGCGAGTTATGTCTTTTTGGTTCTTGTCCTCTGTTTTGGAAGACGAGAAACACATGAATGGTTGAATAGGTAATCTCTTTCCCTCCCTATTTGGTTACTCTTTCTTGTTGTTTTAACTCGTTCTTCACCTTGTCTTATAAAAAATCCATGGTTGTTCCAAAGTTTTCTCTAAACTCACTATGTGTCTTGGTTGATCTCTGGCTCAAAAACTTAGGAACCTCCTTTCCTCTGCAGTTGTTCGGTCTTGCCTTCTACTTCCGGTAAGGATGAGCAATATAAAGCTAGGCGTTAAAGTGATAAGCGCACAGGGTCTGTTTCAGAGAGACAAGCATAACTCATGTAGCCCTTTCGTGGAGCTCAAGTTCGACAACCAGATATTTCGCACAACGACCAAACCCAACGACCCAAATCCTGTCTGGCACGAGTGTTTCTACTTCGTTGTCTCTGATCCTTCCGTCCTCTCCAACCGTACACTCGAAGCCCACGTCTACAGCTACCAGAACGAATTTGATGCTAAGCCCTTTCTTGGCAAAGTTCGAGTCAACGGAACATCTTTTGTTCCTCGCTCTGAAGCAGCTCCTTTCAATTACCCTTTAGAGAAACGCAGTGTTTTCTCTCGGGCCCGTGGAGAGCTTGGCTTAAGAGTTTTTATCACAGATGACCCTTCAGTTACTCCTTCTGTCCCAACCCCGGTTCCAGAATCTCCTCGAGCTTATAGCCAAAGTCCGCGTAAAGATCCTGTAAAGTCCATAATCACAGCTGATGCAAGTGTGGCTGCTGATGAGAGAATGGAGCGAAAGCCTAAAACACGTACGTTTCATAACGTTTCCCCTTCAGTGAGACAACAGCCGATGATGAACTATGGCATCCATGAGATGAGATCTGGACCGATGCCTCCAAGAGTGGTTCAAGTCAATGGTCCAGGTCCAACCTTGCACCAGCTGCCACCAGATTTCTCTGTCAAAGAGACAAGCCCTTTTCTCGGAGGTGGACGAATCGTAGGAGGACGAGTGGTTCGTGGTACACAGAGGCCCGCAAGCGGCACATATGATCTCGTTGAAGAGATGGGATTCCTCTATGTGAGAGTTGTGAAGGCGCGTGATCTTCCCACCAAAGACCTTACGGGAAGCCTAGACCCGTATGTGGTAGTAAAAATCGGAAACTTCAAAGGTGTTACCACTCATTTTGACAAGAATTCAGATCCGGAGTGGAATCAAGTCTTTGCCTTTCCTAAAGATAATCTACAGTCAAACTTTCTTGAAGTTGTGGTGAAGGATAAAGACATACTCCTTGATGATTTTGTTGGGATTGTTAAATTCGATCTCAAGGAGGTTCAGTCTCGTGTTCCTCCGGATAGTCCTTTAGCTCCCGAGTGGTACAGATTGGAGGACAAGAGAAGGGAGAAGCAGATATCTGAGATAATGCTTGCTGTTTGGTATGGAACTCAGGCTGATGAAGTTTTCGGGGATGCGATTTTCTCAGATTCAATGGTATCTTCAGACAGCTCGAATATTATATCTGCTAACCTGCGCTCAAAAGTTTACCATTCGCCTCGGCTATGGTACCTAAAGGTGAGAATAGTAGAGGCTCAGGACGTCATTATCGTGTCTGACAAATCCCGTCCTCCGGAGGCCTTTGTGAGAATCAAGATCGGTAATCAGATGTTAAAGACTAAAGTTTCTCAAAGGAACTTTAATCCGAAATGGGACGAGGAATTCACGTTTGTAGTCGCGGAGCCGTTTGAGGATAACATGGTTCTCTCCGTAGAAGATCACGCTGCTCCTAACAAAGACGAGCCAGTAGGAAAAGCTGTGATTCAGCTGAGTGACATTGAGAAACGTATTGATGATAAACCTTTTCATGGCCGCTGGGTTCATCTCGAAGAGTCCATCTCAGACGCCATGGATGCTGATAGAGCCAAGAAAGTGAAATTTGCTAGTAGGCTCCATTTCAAGGCGGTTCTTGATGGAGGCTACCACGTTTTTGATGAGTCCATGTATTACAGCAGCGATCTCAGACCATCATCGAGAAAGCTCTGGAAATCAGCAATCGGAGTCTTGGAGCTCGGGATACTTAACGCAAATGTGTTTCATTCAACGAAAACTCGGAATGGGAAAGGTACTTCAGACACTTACGTTGTTGCCAAATACGGTCAGAAATGGGTTCGATCACGAACTGTAATCAACAACATGACTCCAAAGTACAATGAGCAGTACACATGGGAGGTTTATGATCCCGCAACGGTTTTAACCATCTGCGTCTTTGACAACAATCATTTTGAAGCTGGAAATGGCGGAAACAACAGAGATCAGCCAATTGGGAAAGTCCGCATCAGACTCTCGACTCTGCAGACGGGCCGTGTCTATACGCACGCTTACCCTTTGCTTGTTCTACAACCTTCTGGTCTTAAAAAAAGAGGCGAAATTCACTTAGCCTTGAGATTCACCTGCACATCGGTCTCCAATATGCTGATGAAATACACCAAACCTCTCTTGCCTAAAATGCATTACATACGACCCTTATCCACAAACGAACAGGAACGGCTTAGGGTGCAGGCTTTCAGCATAATCATCGCTCGTTTAGGCCGGTCCGAGCCACCGTTGAGACGGGAAGTGGTTGAGTATATGGCGGATTGGAAAAGTCAGCTGTTCAGCATGAGGCGAAGCAAAGCCAACTTCAATAGGTTTACGACGGTGTTCTCGGGTGTGCTGTCGGTCTGGAAATGGATGGAACAAGTGTGCACGTGGAGTACTCCGGTGACGACGGCTCTGGTGCACGTGCTGTACACGATGCTTGTGATGTTCCCGGAGATGATTTTGCCGACTGTGTTTCTGTATATGGCTGTGATTGGGATGTGGAATTTCAGATTTAAACCCAGATTTCCTCCTCATATGGACACCAAACTATCTGGTGCAGAGAGTGTGAATGCTGATGAGCTCGACGAAGAGTTTGATACCTTCCCGACCATAAAGGCTCCAGACATTGTGAAAATGAGGTAAGAAGTTAGGATAATCAAAGAGATATGAGAAAAAAAAAAAGAAGAAAGATTTGTTCATTGGTTCATAGTTTTCATCCTTGTGTGTTCTTGTTTCTCAGGTACGACCGGCTGCGATCTGTGGCCGGGAAGATACAGTCAACGGTTGGAGACATAGCGTCACAGGGAGAGCGAGTGCAGGCGCTTCTGAGCTGGCGTGATCCACGGGCCACCGCAATTTTCGTGACATTCTGTTTCATCATTGCAATGGCTCTCTACATTACCCCCTTTAAACTTGTGGCTCTACTCTCCGGCTACTACTTGATGCGACACCCTAAGCTCCGATACCGCATTCCCTCCGCTCCTGTCAACTTTTTCCGGCGACTTCCAGCCAAGTCCGACTCTATGCTGTGAATCTTCTTCTAGATAGAGATTCAACAAACATGTATGTATATAGCTCTTCACCTTCTTCTTTGAACTATCTATATGCATCCATATGTGTATATATATATGCTGAGATTCTTGAATTCATGAACTTGTTTCTCGGATTAACAATCGCGATTGTAAACAAACCCCGACAATCGAATCACTTTCGGTTAGTAGATCCCTAACAAACACACTGTTAAACCAGTTCCAATTCGCAACCAAAGCTAAACCATCGCCTCCAATACTGAATAACTGATTGGTCGATAACCAGCCTAAACCCGGTATGATTTAAGCTGAACCAGATCCTTGTATTGACAAAGCCCATGGGTTACATACAACAAGGCCTTAAACGAAACGACGTCACATCGCACTGTCTTAGTCAACTTGATTAATCTGTTTGATTGCAAAAGTCCGTTAGTGATTACGGCAGGAGAGCTAACGGGAAAGAGGGAAGCATCATATCTCATTATCTCTCTCAAGCTTGCTTTCACAGGCGGTGCTATTTTCTCAGAAAGAAATAAAAACCCAAAATCTATCTGTACGACAACAATTTATTAATCGACTTTTTTTTTTTTTTNATATTTTGGTATATATAGATAGTAATGGCCAGATTCTTTGTTGGCTTGCCCTCACCATTAAAATATTGCATCAACTTGTCGGTAAATTATTTTTGGCTTATTCTATCTTTCTTTCTCTCTGTCTTGTTTTGTTGTTTCATTTCAAAAATTAATAATTCAATTTCTGAATTTACAGATGCACGTATGTATACTTGACTCTCTGTGTGTTAGTGTGTATATATAAACTTGTGATCTGATCTACTTTATATCTAAAAAATGATCCTGGGGGTTTCGACAATTTCGGATTGTTTAAGCGTACTTCCACATGAATCACATACGTTCATGTCGATTCCATTGAGATACGGTCTCCATTTCGGTTTTTTTTTTTTTTAATTTAAATTAATTGTAACCACGTGGATTTGCTTGTCCTGGTTTTGTTTTCTTTAGCCTTTCTCCTCTCGAGCGTTTTGATGAAATCGAGGATCCTAATTTACAAAGTTCGTGGATCCAAAAACATTGAATCGTAGTAGCTAGTGGTTTCTCTGCTTTTCTGTTCACTTGATTGGCAGAAATTAGGGGTTTTTTCTTCTTTCTGCTTCGATTCCCAAATTATGAGTCTTCGTTCTATATTACTGTTGTAACTGGTCGAGTTGACTCACTAGTAGAGTCACAGCGAGTTGACAAGGTACGACCTTTTTCTTTACCAAATCGGGTCCTTTTTATTTGTTCTTCTTGGTCTGAGTTTCTTCACTGATTCATTTTGGCTCTGTAAGTTTCTATTTTGCTAAGATCGTTGCCTGTATTATTTTATTTGCAGCTCCTTGGTTTAACAAGAGCACATCCCCTTTTACCAAAAAAAAAAAAAAAAAAAAAAAAAAAAACCCCCCNCACATCCCCTAATTGAAACAAAACTATTGGGCTGAAAAAAAAAAACAAGAATCTTGGAATATTTTGGAGCGTTTGTGGTTTAGATGGGAGGTCAATGTTCTAGCCTCAGTCGGTGTTGCCGGAAATCATCACACAAGACAGCTGTTCTTGAAGCTCCTGATGTTGGTTAGTCGAGCTTTTCAGTTTCACTAAGATAATAATTAGTGTTTCTTCTACTTAATTGGATCTAAGGGTGGTGTTGATGCAGAAAATGGAGAGAATAGTGAGATCACTGATGTGCCTAATTTCCGTGAGTACACATTAGACCAGCTTAAGGCGGCTACTTCTGGTTTTGCTGTGGAGTATATTGTATCTGAACATGGGGAAAAGGCTCCAAATGTTGTCTATAAAGGCAAATTGGAGAACCAAAAGAAGATTGCAGTCAAGCGTTTCACAAGAATGGCCTGGCCTGATGCGCGACAATTCCTGGTATCACTTATATCTCTGCAAATTCTTAGACTTTGTTTCATCTCTGCTATATTGGGAATATATATATAATATTCTTCCTCTTGCAGGAAGAAGCGAGGTCGGTTGGTCAGCTGCGAAGTGACAGAATGGCCAATTTACTTGGATGTTGCTGTGAAGGTGACGAGAGGTTACTTGTGGCAGAATTTATGCCCAATGAAACACTAGCCAAACACCTTTTCCATTGTAAGACTCAAATTTTTACTATATATAGCCTTTGATTTAATAATCTTGTGATGCTATTCTTGGAAGTTATGCCTCAAGAATCTAAGTGTACTTTTATGCTAACCAGGGGAAACACAACCTATGAAATGGACAATGAGGCTACGAGTTGTTTTATATCTAGCCCAAGCCCTTGAATACTGCACCAGCAAAGGCCGTATTCTTTATCACGATCTCAATGCTTACCGGGTTTTGTTTGATGAGGTATTATTATTTATGTATAATCAACTGTAGCTCTTCAGAGAAACCTGTCCATGTTTCTATGCTATTTCTTCATTCTCTGACGCCTTAAGGGCCATTTAATAAGGAATGCAATCCAAGACTTTCTACTTTTGGCTTGATGAAGAATAGTCGGGACGGAAAAAGTTACAGCACTAATCTTGCTTTCACCCCTCCTGAATATCTTCGAACTGGTACATCATTGGTTTTTTTTTTCCCAAGATTCATGTAGTTGAGACTTGAGATTAAGTTACAGCACCTTATGTTTTTTGTGTGTATCTACAGGGAGAATTACTCCAGAGAGTGTGATATACAGCTTTGGTACTCTTCTGCTTGATCTTCTCAGCGGAAAACATATACCTCCTAGCCATGTAAGTATTGTAGCCAAAATAAGTTTGCTTTTCCTTACAAGGATGCAGCTTTTACTTCGAGGCGACGACTGATTCTTTCAATCTGTTTTATGCAGGCCCTTGATCTGATTAGAGACAGAAATCTTCAGACGCTAACTGATTCTTGCCTAGATGGGCAATTTTCTGACAGCGATGGCACAGAGCTAGTACGCCTGGCGTCCCGTTGTCTTCAATATGAAGCTCGTGAGCGGCCAAACACGAAATCTTTGGTGACTGCCTTGACGCCTCTTCAGAAGGATACAGAGGTACCTAATTGATTTTTCGAGCCATTAGAAAAACCGGGACCAAGTTTCTGTTTGTTGACTCAAGATAGATGTTTCCTTGTATTGTAAACTGCAGGTCCCGTCTCATGTTCTGATGGGTCTACCTCACAGTGGTTCAGTCTCTCCTCTATCCCCACTTGGTGAGGCGTGTTCAAGAAAGGACCTGACCGCCATGCTTGAGATCTTGGATAAACTTGGATACAAAGACGATGAGGGTGTCACCAATGAGGTACCTTTTCAGAATTAAGTTGGAAGGATAAGTGGTTTTGGCTCTGTTAATCAGTGAATAGTGTCTTTCTTGGTTCTTCATGGTGTTGCGTTACTTTGTTTTGGCAATGCAGCTCTCGTTCCAAATGTGGACAGACCAGATGCAAGAGTCTTTGAACTCTAAGAAGAAGGGTGATGTGGCTTTTAGACAAAAAGACTTTGGAGAGGCCATTGAGTGTTACACGCAGGTCGGTTTGTTTGCACTTATGGGAAGTATATGAAGGCATAGCACTAACCTGATTGCTTTGTTTTAAAACTTTGACAGTTTATTGATGGAAGCATGATCTCTCCAACAGTGTGTGCTCGCCGTAGTCTGTGTTACCTAATGAGTGACATGCCAAAGGAAGCTTTAGACGATGCTATTCAGGCTCAAGTGATCTCTCCTGTGTGGCATGTCGCATCATATCTGCAGTCTGCTGCCCTTGCTTTCCTTGGAATGGAGAAGGAATCTCAGATTGCTTTGAAAGAGGGTGCAAACCTTGAAGCAAAGAGGAATTCAGGCTCCCGAGGGAAGTAAGATATATAGCGTTTAAGATTTGGGTATTGGGAAAGATGAAAGAACATCTTACCAAGTAAAAGTAAGGGGTTGAAATCTTTTGAGCACAATGATGGGAAAACACTCAGAGAGCGATGCAAAACTATATAGACCCTCTTCTTCTCCATAGACTAGATAGAAGGTTGTGTGGTGTTTTGCTTTTCTTGTGCCTCTTTTTATGGGCATCGAATTGAAGGAGTCACTTCCTTTATTGGCTTTGAAAGTCAAAGCCATTTCCTGAAACTTTATGTACTAGAAAACATTTTACTGCAGAAAACAGAGTATTTTATTTTATTTTTTTTGTCTTTTGAACCATGGATCACTTCCATACATCCCCATGTATGAACTGTCTTGACATTCAACAGTGAAAGGGGTTTTGTGGTTCAATACCAAAAGTGGGTGGGTTCGTTTATTCTACTTATTTCCAACACATCACTGCAAGATTGGTCTTTGACCGGCTGGTCCGTCGTAGGAGTCAGCTTAATAATAATATCTTCAAATTCGTGTGAAATCGTTTTGAGATCTTAATTGTAAGTCCTTGTGTGACAAACCAAAGCAAAGCAACCGTTAGAAAAAGAAAAAAGAAAAACAGTTCCGTAGTCTCTACCTTGTCACTGACAATCAATCTCGCCACCGTTGTGATACGATTCAACTCTGGCAGAAATGGATCACACACCGGTGATGGCTTGCGTAATTGCCGTCATTGCCGTCATTCTTTCTCCACTGGAGTCACAGAAACACTCAACACAAATCTCATTATAGAACTAAGAGCTGCAAATATTGAATACGTTTTCCAGAGCGAAAGTCTTCACCTTTTTCGAAACCGGTTCTTCCCTATTATCATGCATGATATAGTAAGAAAGCTTTCATTGAGGTAACTAACTCTCAATCAATCTGGTAAGAAGTAGCATTGTTAGAGTAGTGAGATACTGTTTCAGGAACAATTCTCTATTATAAAAAGCGGTTACAACTCGATCTCTTAAGCTGTACCTGACGGTAGACGGAGCTGTAACATGACATGCACTGGTGATTCTAAGTCCTTACATAAGACTTTATCATGACAACAAGTACTAAACTCTTGTCCAATTACTTTGCATCATTCTTGTTTGTGTATAGCTATACTTAAGGACACTTAATTCAACCAAGTAGACTGAGCCAAGTGTCAATATAGTTCGATGTCTACCTTACCCGACAATTAATGAAATTGAAACAATTATTGATTAATGTCGACGTTATTGAGCGACATATCTTCAAACTGTAGGTTAGTAATCCAGAGACTCGTCCTAAAGGTTTCTTTCTTTGAATCAATGTGGAAGAAATTCGTTGTGCCACGTGAAGAGCACGTGGACCGACGGAGGAGAGAGGGGCTAAGCTATCGCTTTGCGCATAACTTAAATATTTAATGATGGGGAAAATCAGTTTTTAAAGTAGCACATCTGAATATGATATATATGATGATGACTATTCAAAATTAGTAAGGATATGATGATGATAAAATATGTGATTACTACGTGGGTGTTTTGCTTTGCTTTTGCCATTGTTTAATAGGCGTTGAAGTAATCACATCTTTGTTGGCTTTGAAATCCATTTCCTCAACTTTATATTGAGCAATGTACCAAACCATTAATCGCATAAAGCAAACGGAGATATCACAGAATTTCAGAAAGTAGATAAAGATATTATTGAACTATTTTAAAAAGAAAACTAACATCGAATCTCAGAAAGTTAAATATAGTCTCGAACTCTTATGTACTTAAACTAAACCTATGATATTTTATAAAAACGGAGAAATTCAGGGCACAGGCATGTTTAGCTGTCGTTTTTCTTTGTTTCTTGTAAATGTTGCTGCTTTCTTGTAAGTCCAGCTTCTAAAGACAAATATTCTTTATCACGTATGTGGACAGTAGAGTTGTTTCTTCGCCCAAAAAAAGCGATTTAGATAAGAACAGAAAACTGAATCTTATTTGAAAACAAGCTTGCGATATTAGGGCAAGGAACATGATCTTGATGGATTACAAACATTAAAAAAATGATACACCAAACATATAAGGGGGTCAGATTTGTGAAAACAAAAAAATAACAAAAAAATGAAGGTGAAAGGTGAAAAAAAAACAAAAAGGAGAGCAAATTGAGATAAAAGCCAGTCAGAAGAAGAAGCTCCATGAACCCAGTTATTTCACATCTCCTCGGGTCCCGGCGTGCAAATTTCCAGACTCTCCTCCAGCGACAAAGCTTGGAAGCACAAGTGGTTCAAAATTGATGTACACACTGTAGTAAATAGAGAGAGGGCGCGGGAGAAAGGGAGCTGGATTTGGACACACTATGAATGATCCTAAGAGCTACTTCCTGTTCCCTGGCAATGCGCTGGAATTAGACGCTGTCGCAGCTCTGTTGATGCACCCGCAAGCTCTGAACATTCAAATACATGGGCAACAAAACAATTAGACAGAACCAAATGTAGACCCAATCCATCAGAAACTTTTTTTATGCTCCAATCTCTACCCTTCACATATGATGGTGATTCTCAAAAAAGTTTGGGTAAGGATTACTTCACAATTTTTGTAAGGAGAAATACAAGGTAAAGATAATTCATGGGCTAACCTTGGGCAGTGAAGTTAAACAATGGAGGCAGTGCTCTTCCACTTGGCAGTGAAATATTTGGGTCCCGTAAGTCATCAAAGAAGGGGTGTGCACAAGCTTCCAACTAAACAAATTTAAAAAGGGTTTGGTAGAATTTGAGTTAGGAAATTGCAAGTCATCCATGGAGGTTATATAGCTTTGTGTGTATCCAAAAGGATGTATTCTTACTGCAGTGCAACGAAGGTTTGGTGAATACTGGAGGAGTCTTGAGACAAGGTCTACTGCTTCAGGTGGCATTCGCTTGTGGAAAATCTGAAGAGTTTTGTGCTACATTAGATTTCATTTGAACATGCACATGCACCAAAGAGACACCTGCGATTATTTCACAAACCTTGTGCCACGGGTGAGCTTTGATTTGAGGAAACTTGAACTCTGTGTAATTGGGATTCATACACCGTATTTCTTCTCTTGTAGGCGTACCAAGAATCTGGTAGATGTATAGATGGGTAAGATAGTAATCATGAAATATAGAAATGAGGTGAAAGAACACGAGGGATGATAATAAGTACCTTAATTATCTCCACCAGCTGATCAATGCCACTTTCCCCGGGAAACAGTGGCTACAGGTAGAATACCGACAGTTCAAATCAGATTAAATGTGAATACGAAGCTACAATGTAACTAATCAATCAAAAATAAATTAAAAACACAGTTCACCATAACCTAAACTTTACAATATATAAAACTCACTTGGCCGAGTAAAAGTTCTGCCATAACACAACCGCCGGACCACATATCAATGGCATTGGTATACTCTGTTGCCCCAAATATAAGTTCTGGGGCCCTGTAGTACCGGGAGCATATATAGGATATGTTAGGTTCACCTGGCACCTGAAGACGCAAAAGAGTGTTAGCCATCATTGTTCAAATGATAACCCATTTCCCCGAACACTTTAACAAATAAAAACGAACATACCAACATCTTTGCGCTTCCAAAATCGCAAATTTTTAGTTGATGAGTTTGGGGATTGACCTATGAAAGCCACATCATAAGAGAATCAATGCATTATCCTTTCATACAGCTTACACCTTTAAGCAGAAAAGAATTTCCACTATACCAGTAGATTTTGTGGCTTGATGTCACGGTGACACACCCCAACCACGCGATGTAAGTAGTTCAGCGCACGGCAGATCTGATATGCAACAAAGCAACAGAAAAGCCAAAATCAACATAGGCGAAATTATAAATTTCCATGTTTCTGAAGCTTTATGCTACACAGATTACCAGAAAGGAATAATCGAAGAGCTAAAAAAACTTGCCTGATAAGTGTAGAGCTGAACAAAGATAATTGGCATATGCTGATTCATTTTGGTATAGTGCTTTGATGCTCTGTATACAGTTTCGGGAACATACTCTAGGACAAGATTGAGATACAGCTCATCCTTGTCAGTAGTTGAAAAGAAAGAATGCCTCAGTCTCACAACGTTAGGATGGTCTTGCAAGCGCATTATCTGAAGTTCTCTATTCTTGTATCTTTTATCCTGCAGAACCTTCTTAATTGCAACTTGTTCACCCGTTTCTAGGCACTTGGCCTATTCAAAAATCAGACATCAAGTCAAATTCTGAAAACAAAGTTGAGGATTAATTTTGTTCCTGCTAAGGATTTCGACCTACCTGGAACACAACTCCAAATGAGCCAGTTCCAACCACTCGCTGGGCCATGTATGAGATTGTCTGAAACAAGTAAAGAAAAACAAAGTAAGGATCCATCCAAATGAATGTACAGAGAAGAAAAGAAGTGAAGAGAGAAACCATCTTTTGAAAGAAGAAATGAGTATCATAATTACAAGCTTTTCTCAAACAATGGCAATCACCTGCTTTGGCTTTCCATCTCTACCCCCGACTGTTGTTGTAATAACTTGTCCCGTTTCAGTCCCACTGCCGTTTACAATAGTTGTTTCCATTTCCTGCATAAGCCAAAGGAGATGTGAACAGTGGCTAATGGCGATCAGGATGATATATAATGAGAAGCCAGATAATAATAAAATTCAAGTAAAAGAACTGACCTTCTCCTCGCGGTTAGCATTTCGCTCGTCTTTAATTCTCATTTCGATCATAACCTCCGGAAGCTGATCGTCCACGGTTTTTTCTGATACAGCATGCGCATTTGACGTTCCAGCAACACTTTCTTGAGACAAAATGTCAGTGTTCATCTCAAAACAAGCACTATTCTGGTCAACTTGCATAGGATCAACACACAAGTTGTCGCTCTCTTGATCCAGCTTGGCTCTCTTCAGCCCATAGTCCCCACCCTAAAAATATGAGAAACAAAGACCAAAACATGAAATTGGTCAGGTCAACATATGTGATTCTGTCATCAATCAAGAGCACAGAAGTCATCCATAACAACCAATAGAACAGCAGAGGTAAACAAGTCGTACAAAAAAACATATGCATCTACTTCTCCACCAGCATTAGGATATCTAAACTAAGATCTAAAAGCCTCCGAAACTTAATATTGACTTGTAACATACTATAAACGACATCAATCCATCATATGTGGATGCAATGAAAAAGAAAAAAAAAAAGACATTTTCCAGCAAAATCAGAAAAAATGAAATCCAGGGAAAATAAAAATGGATACTTACAGGATCCGAAGAAATCGAGGTCCGACCCGAAGCAATGCTCTTGAGACGACGCATCACGTTCATCTTCGCTTAGGCACCAACCAAACCAGGACGAACTCAGAAACCCTAAAAACCCGAAAAATCTTCTTCACCAAAGCTTCATTTGGAGAGAGAGAAAGCAAAAGGGAATAACAGATTCAGATATTCAAATTCGCATACTCCTCTCTCCACCTGAAGAGCCAATCCAAACCCAGCAATCCTTCTTCAAACGATAAAAATCTGGGGGAAGAAAAGAAAGAAAGAATCTGTGCGTCGTCCTTGTTCGAGCTTCTCTCTCTCTCTCCCTCTCTTGACGACCCAACCAGGTGGAATCTTTTTGCTCTCTTTCTCTCTCTCTCTCTCTCTCTCTCGTGGCCAAAGCCAATCATGCCAGCCTCGTTCTCTATCTCTCTACTCTTGGTCAAACCTTGACTCCTCACCGTTGATTTTTCACAGCAACTCATCCGACGGGTTAGGATGAATCCGCCTCATTTCGACCACTTATCTTTACCATTATACCCCTGTATGCGTGTCTTATTTACGGATCCGGGATTACCAAGGATGGGGTTTTTGAATGATTGCATCTAGGCACGCGGAATTTGCGGGTGTGTCTGTCGATCATTTGACCAACTTTGACCACTTCCCTCTTTTGCTCCAGATTTTTTATATACTTTCTTACTGTGTTTTTAGACATTTAATAATACCGTATGTTTCAAATTTTAAGCAATTAACTCAACTCTATACAGTATACAAATCCATTATCCTATTAGGCAAACTTATCAAGTACTCCAATAGATAATAAAGCTAACTATTCCATTTAGAAAGGTAAGAATAAATAATGGTTAGTAATGAGGCAAGTGTGTCTTGTGTTATTACTTATTGGCATCTCCAAAATTCAAAATCTCACAACTGGCCAACTGCTTAACCTAATTCCTTTTGGGCTTAGATTTATCAGAACCGTATCAACTTAAGGCCTTAGCAAATGAAATAATAATAATGGGCCATTAGATAAAAATATAATGGTCCAACCGAATAAAATTATCGAAGGCCCAATCAATATGTATAGCCATAACTGGCTGGGCCATGATATGTTATTAGGCTTTAAAATTAGGCCCATCGATCACTGCATAGCTGTCCACTGCGCACTGAACAAACAAGGGAACATAACAATTAGAGAAAGAGAGAGAAGAAAAACAAACAAACAGAAGGGAGAAAACGACGCCGTAACGTCTGGTTCTAGCACCAGTCTGTCATGGTATGACGTGGCGCAACGAAAATGGCGGAATACGTAAGCCCCATATCATGCAAAGGAAGGAGCCAGGGATTGCATTAAATGAATAAGCCTGCAAATACATTTAATGCTCCACGAGACAGCTTTTAACTTGAAACGAAACAGATCCATCCAAGTCCAACCCCATATTACCAGTTCGCGTTTCGTAACCACAACACATCCCCCGCGTGTGGCTCAATCGCGATACATGAGTTTTACAAAATAATAATACCCAAAAACAAACAAACAAAAGGATAAAGGGGGTTTCCAACCCCAGTCAATACCCGAACCACCAACTCCTCCACCGTGATCGGACCTGATCCTCATGGTCCCATCACGGTGACAAAGGAGTTGGATTTCGCCACTCGCGCGGTTCGTTCTTGACTCGACACCCCCTCCCAAAGTACAACAAGACCATCAACTTAAAATTCACAATTTAAAAAAAAAAAACCACACGCGCCGCCTAGCTAGAGGGTTTAGCTTTCGCAATGTAAAGCGGCTCGAATCTTCTGAACGGTGCATGATATTAAATTGTTAACAGTCTCCACTGACTCAACTGTGAGTTTTGCGGTCGGGAGATTGTTAACAAGGATTTGAAACGCCACAGTCAAGAGGGATCCACCACCAACGGGTCGCTGTTCACCGTCACCGGAGCCACCATCCATGCCTCCGTCAGGAAGAACAGCAAAACCGGACGGAAGGAGAGCCACGTAGGATGAATCACCACCGTTCATCACCACATGCATTGCGGGAATGTCAACAGGCGCGTAGACTACAAGCGCTCCAGATGCGTCTATGCATGTCTCCTGAAGAATTAGCATACTGCTCTGATTTGCGTTCATTGCCTGTAGAGTTGATAAAAAACCGAATTAACCCTTAGCTCAAGTGTTTATTTTACGAGAATTGCCACACTGACCAAACAGTAACGCTTCAGGATGAAAAAGAAAAGCAAGTCAAAATAACTTTCCAGACAACCAACAAAAAAAAAAAACGGAAATGGTGAAAAAGTCAAAAAATACAGAAGAAGTAAAGGTCGAAACTGTCCTATTTCATTTTGACTTTTGAAACGCTTACAAAAGCTGTGACACTTTTGTTTTCTACTCCTAATAAACAAATATATAAAAAATTATAGTGTCATCTTTTGATACCACCCAAATTTCTAATTGTCCTTTCCCAATCCACTCTTTTGTCCGTCATACCACCATAACCCCAAGGACAAAAACGTCACAATCACCTAATCCATCTTCCCCACAAAATACCGAACCAACCACAAACACACACCTTATCAGCTAAACCGGAACCCTATTATATATGGACCTGTGTGGTGTGACCGAACCAAGATCAACTAACCGGTCAAAAAAGCAATGTTAAACCAGGAGTGAGTAGTATGAAAAACTTACATTGGAGCGGAGCAGAGAGACGCCTTGATCTTGACCTTTGGCGATGTGGGCCATCTCCTGCATGGGACCACCGTTGGATAGAATATCCCATTCGCATCTCATCCGTTCGTTCCGCAAGAAATCAAACAGACGCTGAGGCGAAGCAGGAATCCACACAGACGTTGCTGCGCTCAAAACAATACCCGGTGGCTCCCCTGGGTCGTCCACACTCTTACGGGTCATAACTCGAACATCTGGGTCCACATTTCCGACAGTGAGCTTGCTCCAACTGTGAACCGACGGCGCAGAGATGCCCGAGCAGAAGTTGAACGTCATACGTTGAGCTAACTTCAGCATGCTTTTCCGACCACCAGGCGTTATAGCTGTATTTAATTCAATATAATAATCGTTAAAAGTTTTGTAACCAGAGATTATATATTGAGAAGTGTAAGAAACTGACATGTGTTGTCGTGAGATGTAACGGAAGAGGACATGAGGATCGCCAGACACTCGCACTGTCTCTGAAGTGTAGCGAGCCATCTTTGCGAGCCAAAACCGAGGCCGGACCGTAGCAATGGCCTGTACAGCTGGTGGATTTGGTTCTCGTCGTATTCTGCATGCTCAACCCACGTGACCTGCACAATCCGAAACCAAATCCTGGTTCAGCATATCAACAAGCAAACCAACCAAACCGGTCTACTGCTTAATCTGATAATTTTTAGTGGAAGATTATACGATAAAATTCAAGATAATAAGACAATAATTGAAATAAATATATTATTTGTAAGTAGATGATAGAGACGGGATATACGAGGCAGCATGGAAGATCGGAATAGAAACATGAAAATTGATTTATTAAAACGATGATTAGAAGCTTTTTTCCATGCATGCATATGAAATTAATGTGTTCTTTCCAAAATGCGCACAAATAACTTTGGACAGATGCTTCATTGAATAGAGAGCAAATAAATATTTAAATAAACAAATAAGGGGGATTTCGAACTTGGAGACAGACCCAGTTGTCGAAAACTTGAAATCTAATCCAGAGAATCCGACAGAGAGAGAAGCATCCGGATCCATAAAATTTCAGCAATCTCGGAAGGTTCGGGGATCAAAATTCGAGGAAGAAAAAGCCTATTCAAATAGTAGTATAATTTTCTTTTCCCATTCTGACATAAAATCATATTAAATTATAGTATTAAAAATAATAACGTTTGAGAGGAAGAACAATTAAAAATTTAGGAGAGAAACAATGGAAAATAAAACGGACACCAAACAAAAAAGATAAGACTGGAGAAAAAAAACTCGGAAAGATCAAATTTGTATAAAAGAAGGTAAGATTATAGTAAAAAAAATTGAGAGTGACAGTGAAGTGGGTGCAGCGAGTAATGGCTAAAAAACAAGACTCATTGATGCTTGAGCTTCTTCGTCTAGTGATCACCCAATTAAAAACCTAGAGATCCTAATTTTCTTCATTTTTATCGAATTTTTCAAAAACCAATAGTAAACATTTTTAGAACAAAAGATTCCAATATGTGTATAATTAATTATTAATATGTAACGCTTTGGGTTAAATTAAAAGAGTTACCTTAGAGTATCCATTGGACATATCCTGCACTACACAGCCTGATGGTAGTCGCCGGATTACCGGAGAGCCACCGGAATTTTCCCGGACGGGATCAATTGATACATCCACCACCGCCCACACACCCTCCGCGTGCTGTTTGCAGAACCGGAGAAAATTGACATTGCGAACCGGAACCAACGGAGATAAAACTTGTAACTCCGCATTCATCTGTACGTAGTAGATTCAACCGGTTTAGTAAAACAAAAATCAGATATTAAACCGGAGTGTGACTGATTGAGAGGTTCTTGGGTTACCAGTTGAAGTGCACCGTTTATTGTTCCGGCCATCCCGCTGGAGATAACGTCAGTGGTTGTGGCTCTTGCGACGTTACACGGAAACATCTCCGTCCACCGATTCTGTTAAAAATATTTATACTAAATCAAAAAACAAAAAACATTATGTAGAAAATTTTTAAAAAACGTAAACTGAAGACTTACCGAGTCCATTAAGGTCTCGACGAGAGCTACGCTATTGATGATAACCATACCGGAGGTTCTAGAAGCTTCGGTTGCTAAACCGGTTGGTTTGGTAGACGAAAATGTTCTCATGTACTCATCTTGGTTAAGTTCATCTCTCTCCCCGTCTAAGCTTTTGACCCATAAAGGTTCCTCACTTTGAGCGAGCTTCACTAACTCATCCATGGCGGTTAAAGCCAGCTCCAGCAAAACTGACTTCTGATCAATCCCGTTAATCCCCGTCGGCTGCTGCTGCTGCGGTGGTAAGCAACCACCACCACCACCGCCGAAATCAGGAGGGAAAGCGAAATTTCCACCATTGTTAGTGCCGACGGCGAGTTCGAGGGAGGAGTTGAAGTGATGGTGGTGATGGTGGCCGAGGAATTTACCGGTGAGGTTACAGACGCGATCGAGCTCGTCTTTTAAACGAGCGTTTTCAATACGAAGATGGTGTTCTTCAAGAGAGACATCGCCGAGCATGGCAGGTCCACCGCAATTGGTGCAGATTGGATTCCTCATTGCTTCACGAATCGACATGTTCTCAGCTCTTAGCTTATCGTTCTCTTGTCTCAATAATGCGTTCTCGTGCCTCTCTAATTGAGTCTGCGCACGATTTGATCATCAACAAGATTTTAAGATTAATTTTGAGAAAGCAAAAAAAAAAAAAAGATGTAGTGATTTAGGGAGAATCTCACATACCTTCATCTGAGTCCGACGATTCTGGAACCAGAACTTGACTTGTCTTGTCTCCAAGCTAAGTCTCTTACTTAGTTCCAATCGTTGTTTCTCGTCTGGATGTGGACACTCTTTGAACATACTGAAAGAAAAACTCAGAAACTAATTAGATCGAATGAAAAAGAATAATAATAAGTGAATCCAAGGGAGAGAAGAAGAGATAATTAATTACGATTCAAGCTCTTGGATTTGTTGAGGAGTGTGTCGGTGATAACGTTTCTTCCTAGGAGGCTTATCGGCGGCGTCTTGATCTTCACCGGAGATACCTTCGACGTTATCGCTACCAGATCTGCTCTCATGTTCCTCTTCTCGGCTCCTTCTGTTCACACTCACATCGAAATTATCGCCTCCGACGTTATTGTTCCTCATCGATGCTTCTCCACGGTTCGTTCCTCTCTCCGGTTGCTCCTGTCCCAAAATAAAACTGAAAATTAGGTTTTTGATTTTTCTATGTAAAAATATATATTAGTAGATGAGACGACGTCGTACGAGGGCTAGAGAAAGGCCAGAAGAAGCGTAAACAGATTTCGTAAGAGGAGGAGAGAAGAGGCTAGCCGCCGCCGCCGCTTGAGCCATAGCACCGCCGGGTAAGACGTTAGTTGCGGCGGTGTGGTTGCCATAACTTAAACCAGAGAGGAGTCTTCCCCCGGCGGAGCCACCACCAGGTGTATTATCGAAGAGACTACCGAAGTTCATCAAAACACACAGAAACTAAGCAGATTTGATTTGTGTCTTATTATGACAAACTCCCAGGGAATTAAGATGGATACTTTTCACGAAAAAAGCATCAGTGGATCGAGAGCACAAAGAAAACAAAAGAGGGAAGAAATTAATAACTAAAAACTAAAAAATGAAGAATAGAGAAGAAGAAGAAGAAGAAGAAACCCAGAAAATGAAGGGAGTTTTTATTATTACTGAAATGGAGAAGAGAGAAAGAGAACGAAAGCGGAAATTTTTTTCAACTTCTCTCTCTTTTGCTCTTCGTTCTCAGTCTCTCTCTCTCTCTTAAGAATTTATGGGTTTTTTTCTTTGTGTTTTTTGAGTGTGTTTCTCTCTCTTATTCTCCTTGAGAGAGTGGTGTGGGTGAAGATGAAGATGAAGATGAAGATGAAAAACCCTAGTTTTGGGGTAACTGAAGAATGAAGAGGCTCTCTCTATTCACACTTTCATGTTGATATTGACTCTCCATTTTTCTCTTTTCTTTCTTCTATTTTTTATTATTTTATTTTTTTGGAGTTTTAAAAGACAATGAGAGGGACGGTCATGGCTTTTTTAGATTTTGTTTTCTTCTTTTATTGCCTTTCTTTTTCTTTCTTGTTAAATGCATTTTGACAATTTTTAGTTTTTAAGTGTTCATCAACTTTAATAAAGTGAATCTATTAAAATCTAATTCAAATCCAAAAGAGACCCAAACTAGTCCCAGAGCTGACCTGACTTTTCCTTTTTAACTGACCAAACTTTTTCATTATTTATAATTATTATCTTTATATATACATATTCATTCAAAGCTAAATCTGAGCTTCTTTTAAAGAACAACTAGTGACATTTGTTGTTTATTTTAAAATCTTTCAAATTAGTACTAATAGATTTTGATAGAAAGGTGAAATTAAAACCCAAACTGTATTGAAGTCACCTTTGTAAGTATTACTCTTTTTGTTGGAAAAAAAAAAAAAAAAAAACAGAAAATCTCGAAATAGAATCAAGCCAAACCATAAATTGAACGCTCTTACTTCAATTAACCCTAATTATCAGTAAACTCCCTTAATTTTTAACAATTTCTATAAAATGAAACTATGTGATTGGAAAATAATTTATAAATGGAAATAAATAAGTGGGAAAAAGGAAGTAGAAAGGTGAGAAAAACGTTAAGAGGATGAGATATGTGGACTCTTTGAAACCTTACGAATGCACGAGACTCTTTACCAGAACAAGTCGGTTGACTTTTTCTCTCTTTTTATAACATTGTCTTATCCCACGCGCTTTCTTTCTGTACTTGCGGGTCTTTTCTTACTCGCCAAAAACATATATATAGAACACTTTTTTACTTTTAAGAAATCAAACTGAACCAGTATATCTCAAAGACATTTCTCTAGCAACTTTTCATGAATCTTTTCAATTATTGACATGCACTTTTTATTTTATAATTTGATACGTTATACTACACTCCTAGATTATAATCAAATAGGCTATAGAATCTTTAAGTTGTAAAAGAATCTACAATTTTTAAAGTAACGACATGTAGAAGCGAGCTTGTGTCAACCAAAAGACATTCCATAATTAGTCTTTCTAAGCTCCATTAGAGCATGATTATAGACATATGTTTGAATATATGTGTTGTG